>JAPYZP010002240.1:0-15183 GCA_030522985.1 Torymus sinensis
GCCAGCGCAGCGGGCGCCGCCGGCCCGTCGAGCCGCCCTCCGACCTGGCGCCCGGCTCCTCGCGGGGCTCGTCGCGCGCCGCGGCCGGCGGGTCCGCCAGGCAGGCCTCGGAGCGCGCGCCGCGCGGGAAGTCGTAGAGCTGGCCCGGGCCGTCGGGCTCGTCGCCGTCGCGGCGGAAGAAGCTGAAGGTGATGGTGGGCACGCCCTCGGCGTCCGTGTGCACGCTCGTGGCGGCCGTGAGCTCGATGCTGGAGCGGTGCCGCGCGCGGGCCTCGCGGCCGTTCTGGTAGAGCGCCTCCTCGCCGTCGCTGCGCGCCTCCTCCTCGCGGAACTCGCGGCCGTGCACGATCACCGGGGCCGGCGCGTCGTACCAGGTGGAGTTGCCGGAGACGAGGACGGAGCTGCGCGGCGAGCGCAGCGACATCCAGTTCTGCCGCACGGCGTTCATGCTGCGGGCATGTCGGCTCTGGGGTGGCCTGGTGCTGGCCGCGCTCGGGGAGCAGCGATCGCCGCTTTGTTTACCCGACGACTGTCGGAGTCGCGCTGGCTGTGCGCCGGCGGCGCTCCTCTTATCGGCCCATAATTTGGCTTGATTCGAACGCGCGCCTCGTGCTCTCTAATCTTAACAAGGCGGCGGCCGGCCCAGCTGCTCGCAGGTGTTGTAACGCCTCCGCAGCCCACCTGATAATTACTTTTCAGAGTTATGTCTATGTATGCGTGCGCGACTTTTCCGAGCGTCGTAAAGTGGCGGTTGTGGGGAGTTTTTGCGCCTGCGTAACTGCGTCTAAGGGTTACACGCCGTCGTGGTGTGCTGCTCGGCAATTTTTCATTTTTTCTTTATTGTCGGAGCACCACGCGGCCGCGTCGTTTCGTATTTGCGCTTCGAGATAAAGATAAAAGGCTGTTAAAAAACTGTCAGTTTGTACGATTCCTACCGTGTCATTGAAGTCTCGGTTTATTACTGGCTCGATTATAATGATGTAAAAAAACGGTTTCGCTTGAAATTAAAAAAAAAAAAAAAACATAATGATTTAAAGAGAATTGTATTTTGTCCTTGAAAGTTAACCGCGTTTTGTAATTTCTGGCTTTCGAAAGAACCGGACTTTATAAAAAGTTTTTGATAAATTTCAACTTTCACGTGATCGTTCGATACTTTTATTTACACAAGCTTAATTCTTTCAAAATAGCCTTTACAACTATAATTATGTAAGGAGATATAATATTCCATAGAAAGTGTAATATTCGAAAGGTTTATCACTTTATATCAGAGTTCACGGCCCACACCTACCAGTTTACGACGCCTTTTACACAATGATTATATCAATTCTTTCTTCAAGTCAAACCGACAATTTTTCCCTAAACGACGTGTTTTCTAATATTATAGCGCTTTGTTGGCTTACAGCGTGAGAAAAAACCAAGGATATAATAATGGACTGAGCGAAAGTGAAAATCCCAAAGATTACCATAAACCATTTCTCTGTGCTCCTCAAAGTACTTCAGGCTCTACTGTATTTTAATTTTCCTCGACTTTAAGGCAATCATTTCAAGTATAAATTACCTTTGATATAGCAGCTCTGTTTGACATGTTACTTCATATATCGAAGACTAAAGCAAACATAGCAATCGCTCGTCTTGACGTTGTCGCTATTGTGGTGTGAAATCTCAGCTGAGAAAATAGTTTTATACCCACTCAAAAGCAAATAACAAACAGTATTCCTTCTCAGCGTCCTCACATTGATAAAGACGATGATGTGGATTATCGTCATAAAGAATGAATCGTAAATTTTGTAAATTATTATACGCTGGTGTTCTTGCAATACAAAGAAAACCAGAAAATAATATTCCGATTAATGAATAAATACGACGTTGCGTTAATAACCGATGAAATTGAGAAATTTTACATTAAGGAGTTGTTAGAAAGAATGCCTAATTGATTCCGGGAAAGGATATATAGAAAGATACCGGCCTACGTTTGCGATAGCAAATTTTTTGCGTGTACAGTAGGCTATAGATACACGTGTTCTGAAATTATACACGCGTAGATCCAGTAGGATTGATATATTGCGCAAGAGATCCGCTCGCTGATTCTAAATATATATATATGAGACTTGATGAATGCAAAATCATCCTTAATTATTGGTAAAATTTCACTTTCCTGTAGCGATAGTGTGAGATAATTCGGCAGGTCCGTTAATCAGAGCTGAAATCTCAATTTCGCTACGACTTTTTTCCATTTTTGTAAGACTAATGAAGAAAGAAAAGTTTCCACGTCGAGAGATAAATAACGCTTATATAGATGCGCTCTCTTTCCTCGCGCGCGTCGCGCTCTTCCCAGACGAATGACCGTGACGCGTTACGCAAAACCGCCTTGAGCTCAACGAAAAGAAGTGTCATACTGACAGGAGACAAAAAGCCGCGACTAGTAATTCTGGATTCTACACTGAATTAATATCGTGTCGTTGAATACACCGCGCTCTTCCCTTATTTGAAGTAAGTATAGTCGTTGCAGAATACTCTAATCTGTACTACATTTTTTGTTTCTATTGAGCGTTTTGACGTCTTAAATAATTATGCTAGATTTCAATTGCTTTCATTGCATAAAACGTTTACGGCAATTAATATATAATTATTGTGAATGATATTTTAATATAGCAAATAGTGATCACGATAAGCTTCTTCATTCTATAGTCACTGTTACTTCTACAAACTGATAAATGCGAATAAAAAATCTCGTTTTATAATGCTCCAAGTTTAAGGCTCCTATTACATTTATGAGGAAGGCGTGTATCAAGAAAGATCGCATATACTTTTTAATGTTTATCCTCTTAAATTTAAGAAAAATCTCGGACAATGAATGCAAAACAGCGACGACTTAGCCCTAAACGCTTGTCTCGAACGAACCGACAATTCAATCCAGGCAAAGTCGCGGCCATTAATTAAAAAGAACAAGTTCGCGCGGGGAACATATGTGGTAATTGCAAAAGACAGAGTTTGCGGGTAAGCAAACGCGCGCGCATAGATGAATTAATAGATTGACTCGCAAGTTCAAGTACGCGCCGATCGAGCGCGACTGCAAGTATATACAGCAGGCTTTGGCGCAGCGTGTGCAGTGTAATTGCCTATTTGCCTGCGTGTCGCGCCTATTCATTGGATAAAGCCTTCGACGCGGCACATAAATTTCGCCGCGCTGACAATCGGCTATGCACCGAGCTGACGTTTCCCGGTTTTTCTTTCGAGCTACGCCGGTAGATACAGACTGGCTTTTTTCCCCCCGATTCGCCACGACGATGCGCGCGCACGCGCGAGCGCGGTTTTTCACTTCACTGCCTCGCATGCATGATTCTCGCTATTTTTAACAACGACGACGACGCATATTCCGCATATGCATTTAGATTAGCCGTAATACGCGGCTTTGTGCCTTCTTACACGCGCTATACTCATTATAGAACGCCTACTAATTCTTTTAGCACCAACGCGTACATCGTCTATAGTCGCCGTGGTAAAGGTTTTGAAGAAGATTTTTTAATGCAATTTTAATCTGGTCGAGTTTGCCAATATCTAGTAATTTATGCGTTCCTGCGTTGCCATTGAAAGTGATAAAAGTTCTTTAGAGAAAAAAGATTCTTAAAGTTCAATCAGCTAGAAATTCATTACGGTCGGAATACACATTTCGAAGTGTTTGCTAACCGAAAGTAGAATAGAAGGTCAACTTTTCGAGAAACTAAAATTCGATCGTTTCTTGCGGCGGAATGCCACAAGAGAAAGCTGTTTTTATCTGATTTCCATTAATTAGTATAATAGGCTGAATTGTTTTCTTTAATATTGTAGAATTAAATTTATTGCAGTCCATCGGTCGGGTTTTTGCTCGAATTTCACCAATTCAAAGCAGTTAATTAATTTAAATCTTTTAAACCTCATTGAAGAAGGAACGAATAATATTTTATAAATAGTCAGGAATGAGGAGAAAAAGTAATTGAAACTGGAAAAAAGTGCGCCTATAGAGCGAAGAAAGGTTGAAAACGGTGAATGAAGCAAAAATCGAATTCGCCCAAGCCAGCGACGTTGGGTAAGCGTAGAGCTGGCGTGTCGCGTTTGCGCAATCGCGGATTGCGTTCTCAATGAATTAACGGGAGATCTGGCGGGCAGGCGGAGAGCGAAGAATTAAAGTTCCGATTTACGCAACTGATACAGCTACACCTCGAATGCA
The DNA here is from genome assembly GCA_030522985.1 of Torymus sinensis. Classification (NCBI taxonomy): domain Eukaryota; kingdom Metazoa; phylum Arthropoda; class Insecta; order Hymenoptera; family Torymidae; genus Torymus; species Torymus sinensis. The sequence continues at coordinate 4,208 of JAPYZP010002240.1, forward strand.
TCTCGGCGCACGTGCGCTTGCCTTCGTTCACGGGCGATTCACACACTTGCCTAGATGGTCATTTGGAATCCTATTTCGCCCGCGAGTGAAAGCATTCCATTTGCATTTCTGCGCGCGTACGCTCGCGCCTTGTTCTTTTTCTTTCGACGCACGAAAATTGCCTTCTATGCCTATACCTCAACGATTACACCGCTGCAGGAATGCAATGATTTCTGCACGTCCTTATTACAGCACTCGGCTTTTATACGCATATAATAATTTATTATTATTCCACTACGCAGTGAGAAAGAAATCAGTACAAATTACTAAATTTTCAGTAAAAATTACTGTACTGTCAACTAACGCTGAGGCAGACCTGAAAATCCAAAAAGTTTAGTAAAATTGACAAAAAGTTTAGTAAAAATTTTGGATTTTCAGGTCTGCCTCAGCGTTACTTGACAGTATAGTAATTTTTATTGATTTCTTTCTCCGCGTGTAGGAATATGTCAAGAGTAAGTATAGAAAAAGCCTATCTCCGTATGACGTATCGCGAAGTTATTACCAGGCCCGTTGAAATGTATAGAAAGAAAGAGAGAAAAGAAGCGGGGCAAAGTACGGCAGGGAAAAAATAGCTCGGGCTCGTGTATAATCTCGGCGGCGCGTCCGGATCCGCGGCGTAGATTACCTCTCGGCGGCGTGTATATACACAGAGCTCACGCATTATACAACGACTTGTCAGAGCCGAGAGAGCCGCGCGCAGTCGCAAGTGCACGATGCAAACGATCGCATCCGCATTACGTAGATCCGCGAGTAGAGAGTTGCACAACGTGCAGGTTTTTAGCAGCGCGCAAAAAAGCCCCAAAGACGACAGAAGAGCTGCGCGCGGCCGTTTAGAGTGAAAGAGGCGCGGTAGAGTGCGGCTCCCCCTTATAATCGCGATCTAATTGCGATCGGCGGAAGATCGACGCCGGCCGATTATAAAGAAAGTGCACGACACGTCGCGCTTAATTACCCCGCGCGCGCGCGCGCCTTTTTTCACTCGCATGCCACGCTCGATTATCCGCCCGCTCTCTGCGTGCATACCGCCGGCTCTTGTTTATCGGCTGCTCGCGCGTGCAGAACTGTGCAGGAGAAAAAGTCTTCGTTGCGGCAACGCGCCGCGATTATCACTTTTTGTCCGTTTATCGACGAGAGACGCGTGTGCTGCGGACGACAATGCCCCACACTCGAAAGTATATGTGTACCTGTGTTTCGCAATTGCGGTCCCATTGGGCGGGAAATTATTATTCAGCGTTGACGCTACATGCGCGTAATGGGTTCCCGGGAACCGCGAGTTATTATACGAGCTTTTTCAATAAATCAATTCTCTTGATTTTTCTTCTCAATTTTACAATTTTGCTGGCAAATATATAAATTGTTTGCCTCGTTATTATTCCTTCCCTGGCTTGCTTGTTTATGACACGCATCGCTGATTCGAAATTCGGAGCCCGACCTATTGCTAGCCTAAATTGTACGAGCGATAATAGCCTTTTCCAAATGAGAAAATTCGTGTATTATTGTTTCCATGCGTCATTGAAGCAGGCTCGAAGAAGCTTGCCATGTTATAGGAATGTATCAATTGTCCGAGTAAATTCCACGTGACTCGCCTATCGTCATTACCAGTAGCCGTGCGCGTGTCGAATTAAATGAACCCGCGGGGTCCCGGCGATCAAGGTGTGTCAAATGGAACTATACGCCGGGGGCCCGCTCGCATAAACAACGGAATCGTCTTCCCGGCCGATCGCATTCCAGAATCTAGAGTGCGCGGACCGGAAGCGCACAGTTGCTGCTTAACCCATATGCCATCGCGGCCGGCATTCCGAGCCCTCCCGCGCGGCTTACTTATTTTCGTCGCCCGGAACCCCCCGGCACTTTACGGCACCGTGCGGTCCTACGTCTAGCGGACTGTTTGTTTGCGGTCTCGATTTCTTACAGCTTACCAAGAAGAATGATGGATCGGAATGATTATCTAGCTTGAACAAGCCGTAGCTCTACTCTAGTCAAAATATGTAATACATCTTTGTTTATTGTAATAAGAGGATAAATGTTTGGAGAGATCGTCAAGTAATGTTTCAACTCTGATAAATAATATTTTCTAGGAAAAAGAAGTGAAAATCAAATGTTTCCCGTAGTTTAACAAATATTATTAGAGTAGCTGACCTCTTGTTGAGTAAGACGCACGGTAGAAAAATGCAAGGTGTTTGCTTGGCTTAACGTATTACAACGAGCAGTGGAATGCTGCACTAGATATTCTTGGCGTGACACGTTCATCAAGCCTCTCATTTCTTTTTTCATCTCTTTAAACGAGTATAACGTATAAATAGAAGAATGTTCTCCTATAAATATAGTAAATATAGCTTCAACGCGAAGATCAGGAACCTTTCGCTACATGGATAAATAAGCAAAGATGCAAAAGCATATTTCTGCCAAAGTGAAAATATTTTTCAAAAATACCTATTTTTTATTGTTACGACAAACGTGACTAACCATAGACAATTTTCTTTTTTATCTTTACGATAGCACGAGCAAAGTGATTTTCAAGGAGCCACATACAATCAGTTCCCATAAAACTCCCGTATCTTAATTGAAAAATGTTCGGAGCCGCCGCGGCGCGAGCGGCATTTCCCCTTATATATTTCAAGTGCATAATTGGCGAGTTCCCTCGACAATAACAAAGCGCAGTCTATAAGCGTTCGGGGTTCCCTGGCATAGCCGCGATTGTCTTGCCTCGGATTTTTTACTCGTCTCGTTTTTCCCCTGGCACGTATTAAACGGCACGTATAGCGACGACTGCTAGGAAGGCGATGACTCTGCACGGCGCGGCTGCTTTTCTTCCTCTTTCCCGCTCGCACGCGAGCATCCCAAGTTCGTGCGAGAGAAGAATCGTGCGTGATAATGAATGCATTGTTCGCGCTTTTTTCCCTACCTCCCTCCCTCCCTCTGTATGCCGAATCTCGCGGAGAACGAGCGTGAAAGTAGGTGACGATGCGGTTCTCGCCAAGCTGCTCCCCGCGAGATTTGCTAAATTTTATTGTTCTCTCGAGTGTGTACGCGCCTGTGGATTTACGCGAAAAGCCTCGATTCGGTTATCCAATCAACTTTTATAATTTATCGAGCTGAGGGCATTTACTGCAGTGTCAAAACATTCTATGCGGGTAATTCTCATATTTTTCAGTTTGAAATTATATATAACAAGAATAGTATGGATCTTAGAGTATTTCGACCTAGATTGAAATACTCTTTTCTCCTGTACCTACATATATTTAAATCAAATGTCTAATTCAAAAATCCATGTATCCAAATAAAATACTGAGTATTTAGTGTGAACTTGCAAAGATTGTTTGCTGAGATTGATTTTCGAATTCAATCGACATCTGTATGAGCAATTCTACAGAAATCATTAAACTAGGTACAAAAATAAAAAAAAATTTTTTTTTGAAAGGCACATCTACCATACCAGCTTTTTTGTATTCTATGGCCATTTTTAATCGGAAGGTATGTTTTTTTTTGCGGACAATAACTTTATTTTAAAAAATGCTTAAAAATTATCTCCATATATAACTGATTTTACGGGAAGTGTCGCGCATACATTTCCTCAAAAATGTTGATTCCTTCCAAATTTACATGAATTCAAAGATGGACGTAAAATACACAAAATACTGTGAAAATCCAAAAACTAGTGATTTAACACTCATCCAGGAACTCGCCTAAATTTTTAAGCACTCAAAATTTTTTCGTTCGGAAAAAATCGAATGAGAGAGAACCAAAGAAAAATCTGATTTGTTAGGTTTGATGATTTCTGTAGAATTGCTCATAATACCACACCCAGATTAGATAAAATATTTATAGATTACTAAAGAAATGAAAGAAACCACTGGTGTAATAAAAAAAACATTCGTGAATGAATTAGTTTGAACGACTCGTTATTCTATTCGATTTGAATACGGTGTAAAAAACCTCTTTGAAAATTCACAGGATGACGTACTTTTTTAAAACGTCATTGTAAGATTACACAATAGCGCCAATGTCACGAGATAACAGTCATTGTAAAATATAACATCAATTTAAGTCCTTTGCCTGGTGTCGAGTTTTATTATAAAAATACAAACCGCTTGTGATGTAGTCGAGGAAAAGTTTAATACGTAGTAGAGCTATTGCGAAGAAATTAGTCTCTCATAAATTATGTATGGTATACCGGGAGCACATGAGAAAATTTGAAAGAAAGAATTGATATTTCCAGAGTCGGTTTCACTCGCTCTCTACGTACATCGTGTAGGTACGAGTGTTATACACGTACGTGACGTACGTAGCAGGCACGCGTCAATTGAGACGCGTGTTACTAGCCTACTAGCAGGCGTTTCGTAATCGTTGTTTACCTTTTATCACGCACCTGCATTATTACGCTTTTTCCTTCGCGCTACATTATACACTTGCTATTCGCGCCGTTCCGTTAATTCCATGCGGATATTTTGTTGGCCTCTCCTTAATTGCTTCTATTTCTTTTTTTCTCAGCTGTCTAAACGACCAACACTGGGAAACATACACTTGTCGGCTACTTTAAAGCACTGTTATTTGTCGAAAAATTGAAGTTACATAACTGGCTTCTCTTTTCACTGCACAACGATCCACTTTTCTCTTATCTAATTGCAATTTCACAAACAGTATTATTCACTTTGTCGTCGTACGAATGGTTTTTCGAGCTCTCCTCTGACGTTGGAATTGATTGGCGCAAAGGAGATGGCACTTGGCACTTGTGGGGAGCAGCAGTAAAGCAAGTAGGTGTGCCCCAAGGTGAGCGTGTCGTCGCACTGGCAGTCGATCGCACGGCCAGAGCGCTGGACCCGTTAATACTACAACTGTACAGTGCAGCGGTGGAGAAAAAAGCCGGACGACGTCGCGGGCGCGTCGCTCGCGCGGCTGTGTCGCGCCACGTTCTGCGCTCCCGCGCTGGCTGGCTCGCTCGCTCGCTCGCTCCTTGTGCGCGCGCGGCAGTGGAGGGGTCAGAGACGACCGCGTGCTCGCGCTAGCGTACAGCTAGCTCCCCGCGCCGTCGACGAAAGCGACGTGCCCGACAGCACCTCGGCGGGGGGTTGCTCCGCGGAGCGGCAGAGGGCTGTATTTTTAGCCGGCGGTGCAGCCGCAGACTGAGAGAGTGGATGATGATGGCCGATGAACCCCGCGTGCGCCTCGCCGCGCGGAGAGCGATGCACCCTCCCGGCTTTTCACCTCCTTCGCCGCCGCCGTACGTCGCAGAGCCCGGCCTCCTTTGCCCTTTTCACCAGCGCGTTGGGCTTTGTTGACGAAAGCCCGTGATGCGCGACAGATTGCGGGACACGCTGGCCTGTGCTTTCATGTAGCACGCTCCACTTACTTTTTCGGCTGTGCGACGCGCCCGATGGATTATTATATATAACAGCTCTTCCCGTGTTTACTATCCCCAGATAGGGACATTATTTCGATTCGAAGCTCGAGTAGAGCCAAATACAGCACAACTTCAAGCTCCAAAATATACCTGCGACGTTTCTTACATTTATGTTTAAATTATATTTCTTAATTACCTTCACGAAAATAAGTATTATACTTCAAGTTTTACAAAAATATCAACATTTAATGAGCCAGCTATTGAAATATTAGCCTATTTTTATGATATGCTGAGTAACTATTTTAATATTAAAAATTTACACTTTAAATTAATTTATTAATTTAGTAATTAATTAAAAGTAATTTAACAAACGTTCAAACAAATTTTTCTTCTTTTTTTTTCTAGTGTCAGTATATACAAATATTAGTTCTTATATTTTTAATATAAAAAGTAAATCATTGCGACCTACTTGTTTCGTTAAACTGGAAACAATAACATTCCCCCAGTCATAATTGGTACAAAATTTTATAGGTTTTCTTGAAATAAACATGCTTTTTCGGGAAGACGTTTATAGAAATTCTCTACACTGCTGGTTCAAACTCGCTAAAATTCTCTTACAGTAATAGAAACCATTCCAAGGAAGTAAACTCTTCTTATTCTTTGGAGTAGATCCAGAATATTCTTAGCAGAAAATACTCACAGAAACTTGACCGTAAGACACCCAAAACGCGTAATGTTTGGCCAACGCCAAGTTATTACGAAACTGTTGCTCAAAATACAGAAATCAAATGTTTACTTTGGAACAATATTTAAAGGATATGTAAGAACAAGATACATTTCAACAAACTTTCTCAAATTACGGTATTTTAAAGTTAAAAGGTAAAATAATTATTCCAAATAGGTTCGTTGCAATTTTTTTCTAGCACGACTAATTTCAAATCTTAACGATTCCAATTAAAACAATGTGTTGATTACGTTATAGCATGCTGACAAATTACGGTCACAATGACTAAAGTAGAGCGTTTCTCTCATTGTAGAAACTTAATAAAGGTATTGTTGTATAAGTGTCAGGTGGTCATTAGTCTTTTTTGTGCGAAGCAATTCATATTTCGGGGTTATTGTTAAATAATGTTTAATATAGAAAGGAAATATCATTTTTACATGGGTATATCTATTTTTACTTTTGTTTGGTTAAAAAAAAAAAGAATTAAATTCTTAAAAATGTTACCTACTTACGCTCTTTTTACATTAAGTAGTGTAATACAGATCGAGAACTCACCTGTAACAGAAATAAAATTAAAATCATTAGTTTTCAATTGTAATTTATTTATTTAATTATATACCTAAAGCTAATAAATTTGGTAGTTCAACTAATGATTGGTTGAAAATTCACGCAAGAATGAAAAATAGTAATGCGCAAAAAGTAATAATTCGATAAGAGCGATTGTTTTGGTATGAAAATTTAGGTTTATGTTTTGAAAATATTACCTATCTCCAAAGAAACACTTAACATAAGGCTATAATGAAACGCGGCATAAGCGCCAAACTAAAAACTGCATAATGTAAAGTTCTCATCAACACGGATATAATTTTTTGAGATTTACTGCAGAGAAATTGATTTACACGCAATACGAATTCCGTTCTAACCACTTTACAGGCAAAATCCTGCTGCAATAAACTGAAGCATTTAAGCGCCTCCATAAACAACCTTCAGCATATTCTTCGCGGATATTCGCAACCGGCAAAAAATGGAATTCAGCCTCCTTGCGTGAACATCAGTTTGAACGTCAGTAAGTTTGCCCATTGACACCGCGGCGCACAATCGCGTAACGGTTGAGCATGCTGAAAATACGAATTAGAAAATACCGTTCGAACGATTATGCTGCCATGTATATACATTGCTCGAAAGTTCAGAAAAGCGCGCATCGCATTATTCAATTAATAGCATACTGACCTTGAGAATCTTTACACGGATCCTATATGCATTGATTTCAAAGACTGATTACCCTATTTACATACATATTGATAACTGTTACAGCGACGTATAATATAAGTAGCGATTTTTTCATTGCCCATCAAAATGTCGCACAAGACAATAATGCATGAGAAATTAACGTACAAATCCATTTAATATGGAAAATAATCCGTTACTGATTATAAAGTTATCATTGTAAATTGTAATCGCTATTTTAAGAGATTTGCCTATCTCAATCTGACCTACTATCTCTGTTTTTTCAAGACAAATGAAAAAAAAAAGTTAACGATGACATTAAAATGCACACCTAATAATACAAGAAAGTAAATTACTGACTACTAAAAGATAAACTGGTTGGCGTAAACTTATGTTTCAATTTATTTTTAGTACTTGCCTGTGGTATGTAACGTAAACAAAATACGTGTAATATTCGTTTAATTGTATGTCTCAAGCAAAATGACATTTAGGCAACTATAAAAACTTAGAAGAATTTTACATGTAAAAAAAATTTTGAAAAAAGAAAATTTCCATTTTATATTTCGTTAGAACTTTATATTTATAGATTTTGGAAGATGAATACACTGACTGATTTAAAAAATGCAACTATCTTAAATAGTAAATACCAACAAAATTACCATACTTTACAGTAAATTTTACAATATACTTATAGTAAATTTTTCTATATTTCCAGGAAAATTTCTTATGAAGTATGGTCAAAAAACTACGGAGCGCACCACCTAGACTGCGTCATCGGCGACCCCGAACACCTAGACCACGTATTTGATGATTTTCGAGGCAAAAACCTATGGAACGCACAACCTAGATATCGTCATCGGCTACCCCGAACACCTGGATCATGTTGTATACGTTTCCACGCTTATATAGACTAATTTCTAAAGAAAAATCAATACTCTCAAAGCAATTGTTAGCTATAAAATTAGTTAATTTATAGTTATAACAAATACCGCTATTCGGATGTTAAAAAGAATTAACGATATTTGAGCCTGTTTATAGTTAACAGAATAGCTTATTGATAGTTAAGAAACATAGCTAATTTTTAGTTGCTTGGCCAGAAATTCTGGTTAATTTTCTACCAGGGTAATAGCAATGTAATATAGAATATACGTGCACAAAATACTGGTTTTGGCTTTCATGATTTTATAATACTGTACTGATTTTATAATAATCTGTCTATGTATTCACTAAAATGCTTTAATAATAATTTCTAGATGGTTTAACTAAAAAGATATTGACTTTCATAAAATGACAGGGAAAAATGCCATTTTCTCTATCCTAGTTATTCTTAAATTATTCATAATCTCGTATTTCTTGGAAAATATTCTATCTTTTCCGCAACAAGAGATATTGTAATCTGTATTTTATGTTATATCTTGTACAGAGATTTATCATTTGGATTAGTTTGTATTTATAAATAATCAGGTTTCTTTTTTGTATTCGCATAGTATATGATGGGAGTTCTCCTAGTGAGCCAAAACATTGCATTAAACTTATTCCATTTTTAATGAACGTCACGATAACTCGATAATACCCCAAATTGAGGTGCTTTATTATATAATATAATAGTTAAGGACGTTTAATATGCGCTTCAAAAGTTTTCGAGCATAATTAGTCATAATAAAAGTATTGTAATTGTCTATTCAGTATTATATAATAGAATATTTAATATTAATAACTACATTTTTTATTTAGTATGCAGACTGCACTATTGGTATTAATGATTTAATGTCTACCCACTTTTATTCTAATTGATCACAATGACTGGGACTGCATAGTTGGCCGGCGCATTCCACTTGTTAGACATGTAAATTTATACCTGAACTTACAATTTGCTTTATTTTTCAAACCCCTTTTAAATATTGAATAAATATTGAGATTGTTACTTTCAATGCTTGAATCTCATGTCTAGACATTTAAAAAAATAACAAGCAGAATCAGTTCAAAGTTGTCCAAATGATTTAAAATATCGTAAAGATCTCGAAAAGTGAAATCGTACGAAAATAAAAAACAATGCAGTGAACAGCTATACGTAGCATATACAATTCGCCATAATAATCGCGCAATAATTAAAGTCGACGTAGAAATATATGAAAGTAAAAATCGTATTTCTATCTCGCGTTTGTTGGCAGCGATACTACACTGCAGGCAAAAAAGCACAGAGGACGAGACAAGCAACGCGTGCAAGAGAAAGAAGGACAAACAGAAGCGCGCGCGCGCGCGAGCCGTAAATCCGCGAGCATACGGAAGACCATCAGCTGGCATAAATCATACGTATACCCTTCTCTCTCTCTCTCTCTCTCTCTCTCTCTCTCTCTCTCTCTCTCTCTCTCTCTCTCTCTCTCGCCGCCCGCCGCGCGCGCGCCCCCCATACGCGACCGCGCGCCCCTTTTCTCGCATACCGCGCGGCATTTTTCACGCCGCGGTTTATACACGTGCGAGCGGTATTGGTCAATTGCAGGGTTCGCAGTGTTTCGTGTTGTTGTTGTTGTTGCCGTTGTATATACGCGCGCGCGCATGCATGATGTTGCCTCGTCGACGTATACATCGAGCTGCGATTACTGCACTCTTTTCGATTAGCGAAAAACGTGCGCCCGCGCGCCGTCTAGGGCAAACGCGCGTTTACGAGCTGCGCCAACTCGAATTACGACTCGCATCCATCTATATAGTACCTGCGCCTAGTCTACGAGCTGCCTGCGCGCGCTCATGGCTATGTGCTGGAGGAGTAATGAAATCGATTTTGCATAGAGCTCTGCTCGGGTCCTCTCGCGCGGCGTACACGCTATTATCCGCGCCGTGGAAAAACGCGCCTCTTGCGAGACCACGCGGGATTTCAGAAAAACTCGCACACTTTATGGATACGCTCAGCTGGCTTTTTTTTCATAATTGAGAACACACCGCCGTTGCGACATTTGCTCTTCTTGCGAAAAATTACGGCCTGCGCGCTTGCGTTTTCAAAAATCGATCTCCAGTCGATAATTTCAGCCCGCACAATGTGAAGGGTGTAGATACTTTATTATAGCTCCGGCTCTGGCGAAATAAAGATTCTTCTGCGCAGTAATTGTTGCACTTCTACACTCTGTTTAGCAAGATATATTCACCTCCTTATTCATATTCAATTTTCAATATTAGAAGAATGACGTCAGGACTATGGCTATTAAGTTTGTCGCTAAAAATTTTTATAGATTGCCTTTTCATTTTACTACCTTTTTTACGCAGGCCGAAAGCTTATCTCGAAGCCGAGGCAAATTTTTGTCTATTTCAGATAATAACACATTCGGTCTACTTTTATGTTGGAACATTTATCTTATGTTGTGCTGAGCGAAAGTTTTTAAGTGAACGTTTCATTAGAGTACATTTAACAGTAAACGCGTTAAAGGTCTATAATTTTAACGAAATTTTAAATTGAATTACAGCAGTCCAATGCATCTAATTTGACTTTATATAATAAAAATTAAGCACCCCTTGAAACTTTCATTTGTTCCTGGTTGTAAAAATGTAAAAACTATACTTATGATCACCGTGGGAGGAAGAAGCTTGCGCTTTCAATAAACTAATTTAATTAACTAATTTTTATTTCGATTCTTAAAGTTTTAAATATATTAT
>JAPYZP010002241.1:0-15712 GCA_030522985.1 Torymus sinensis
TTCTTATGTTAAAAATTTGGTAATATGTTGCTAATATATTGGAAATATACTGGACAAGTGTTTTTTAGCGCTAAGTGTCTAATATATTGATAATAGTTTTTTCCAATGTAATAGACTTCCCATACCTTTTGCCAATACATGGCGAATATAGTTCCAATAATATTTATTTTTACGCGAATACTCTCTGGTATGCTATTAACGTATAAAAAATTTATAAAATCAATTAAAATTTTCTGTAAGAAAATTTTTCAAAATTCCAAGCGTATAAAGCGAAACTATTCCAATGAAAGAATAAAAAAATCTTACCGGTAGGATGATATTGAGCGTGCCAACGCATGACTGGAAAGATGTATGGGTTCGTGCGCTCGCGCGTGTGTGTAAATATATTTTTTTCTAAATAACCAAATACGTCGATCCTCGAGGGAAGAAGGTGTCGTTGAGAGGTGAGACGATCGGATGATAGATAGCGTCTGGAAAGTGCACGCGTGCGCAGCTGCACCGCACATGGTTCCTTATAGTCGCGCGAAGACGCGGAGGGCGCGAAATACGGCGCGACATGACACACAATAGATTGATCGCCCAATATTGCTTATAGCTACTCAAAGTAAATCTTTTACCCGTCGTCTCTTCCCATAAGCCACAGTATAGAGGGAAATGTCGAAGCGACGAGAAAGAGTTGCGTGCGCGGGTGACGCGCTCAACAAACGGCACTTTGACGAACACTGAAAACACCAGTGACTGTCGCGTGTAGCGCTTGGATGGGAGGGAGACGGGAGTAGAGCGGTAGCTATTTCATTTTGTTCTCCTACTATAAGAGGATTTTGCCTTTAAAAATTTTTTCCCACTACGTCGCTGACTCTAAGCCGGATTTAAAGACCTTCTTTAAATACGTGGCCGAGCTTTTTCATTATTTCGCCGGGGGCAAGCGTGCATGGGTAGGATTAGTATACGACGGAATGTTCAAAATACATTATACCAGTGAAATTAAATGAAGAGGATTTTTTTTCTCGCACCTCTCTAGACTCCGCATTCTTGATGTTAAGTGCTTAGCATTATGCGGTAAGACGCTTTAAGGTAGCTTCGGCATGACGAGCCGATTCTATCGGGTATCTTCGTAGGGATACGAAATTTTTTTTTGTCAAATAGAGAACACATTAATATTAAAAATAGCACAGTATTATTCACTATATATATATATGAACCTATTATACATTATTATAAATAAAAATCAATGTATACGTGCACAAAGTACTAGTTTCGGTTTTTTTACATTATATTATTTATATTTTGCTTGTAACTTGATAGATTTTTCGGAAATGACAGGGAAAAGTGCTTTTTTTCATGTCTATCTTAATTAAGGACGCTCACCTGCTGAAAATGACGTTTTTGCATGAAAATTCATATAATAACTGTATTTATTCTAATAAATAACATATGTCTTTTATATAATAGTAAACTACTTGGAATGATAGAAAAAAATATTTAAAATAAAATTTGGAGTGCTAAATATTTTTCATTAAAGGAAAGTCACTAACTTCAACTTTTTAAATATTTTTCATTAAAGGAAAGTCACTAACTTCAACTTTTTACGGAAATTTTTAGGTTTGATCGGATTTTAGCAGGGTAGGGCTCATTTTATCTTCCTTGTGCAATTTTGTGGTAGAGGTTACGGGAAAATAATTCAGAAATTATTAAAGAGTAAAGTAAAGTATGACATACATTTGTGTGTACGTTTCTTTTGTAATGTAGTATGTAAGATTGTAAACAATAGTAAGTCACGCTTCACTATTTAATAATTTCTCAATGTTTTTTTCGTAACTCCTGCCTGAAATTGCACAAGGAAGACAATGAGCTCTACCCCCTTAAATGCGGGTTAAAAAAAAATATTTACGCTTCAAACATTCCAAATTAAATTAAAAATTTTTTCTCTGTCACACCAAGTATTTTAGTATTATATAAAAGTCATATATTATTTATTAGAACAATTACAGTTATTATATAAATTTTCATGCAAAAAGGTCAGTTTCTGCAGGTGAGGGCTCTTAATAATGATATCAGTAGACGGATGTCCCACCAGTATAAAAATTGAAACTATTACTCCCATATGGACAATATAATGGAAAGTCCTGACGCTAATGTATTGGTGACGTAGTGCTATACCAATTGCTAGTCTTGATAATTTATATGAAGGTAAATTATTCATGTACTAATTAAAGTCAATAAACCAAATAAATATACTAAAAATATATATCTCACGTATTGCTGACAGTTAAAAGAGTTATTCATTTAAGAATTGGGACATCCATCTATTAGTATCGATTCACCGATTTAAAAATGTTTTGAAAATGGAATTTTTATTATTTTATACGTCATTTGAGAGCATGATTATATCTAGCAAGCGAATCAATATATACTCACGCAAGCAGCCGCACACAGGCAATCATGCGTGCGCACAGCACAAACACAAACTCACACGAATGCATATACACCAAGGAAGGAAGTTAACCTAACTATGCTCGGTTCGTTGCAGACTTACCAAGATTTGGCAAGCCTTTGAACAACCTGACTGTTTCGGTGGGCCGGGAAGCCATATTCGCCTGCGTCGTCGAGAATCTCGGCCACTACAAGGTGAGTGCAAATTCGACTTTCGTAAATCTTCCCCTTTCCTACGACCCCCCATCCTTCACATATATTATATATTCATCATTGTTGCGTACCCTTTCTCGCCAGATAAGACTTTAATTATTCATGTATAAGTTTCAGTAATTAAGAGAAACCTTGCAGAAACTATTGCCGCCCCCCTCTCTCTCTCTCTCTCTCTCTTACTCTCTCTCTCTCTCTCTCTCTCTCTTACTCTCGAGAAATCTCTGGCGCATCAACAGCCAACAGCTGTATTTGCCCTGAATATTATATTTTCCTCGCCGCAGACCGCGTATACTTCTTATTTCGTGGATTTCAATCAAATTTTCCGCGGCCCTGCATTATTCTATTGTTGCTGTAAGAAAAGACCGAAAGATGCTCTGTGCTTTTTCTCATCTCAGGCGCTATACGGAAATGTCGTAACAAATTCACGCGATTCTTTTCTTTTTTTTTTTAAAAGAGCCACGAAAATCGTTTTACTCCCGGCTAGTACGGCGAATAATAAAGGGGGCAAGAGAAACGGTTAAACAGCGTCCATTAAGCGCCGCAAATTCCCTTGTTAGTATTCGGGGCGCGGCGATTGCGGCGGCGGAGGCACGCAGCAGCAGCTGCATAGGCGGGCTGGCGAAGTATATCCTCAAATAAGATTGCGCGAAAATCGTGTTGCGTATCTTGGGAAAACTCCATTAAGTATGAGAATAAAATCCCGCGGGGTGTGAGTTCAGCAGTTTGTTGAACGGCTCCTTTGCCCCCGCTGATTTTCTCTCCACTGCTGCTCTCCGCGATCGCCCCTCTCCCGCTCTCTCTCTCTCTCGCTCTGTGGGTATTTCTCTCTTTCTCTTTCGCTTTCTCTCCATCTCTTTCCCTCCTCTCTCCCTCTCTCCATTCCCATTCTCCCGCCCTCTCTGCCTGGAACGCGCGCGCCTCATAGACGTCGACCCGAACCCCCTAGGAACCTATTCTCAACATTTCCTCTTCTTTTTCCGTGTTTTTGCCGACTCTTTCTTTCTCGTATTTGTGCCCCCTACTCTTGCGTTCTCCCCGATGCGTCTTCAGGCGATGTGTATGCGTTGTTATTCCGCGGTCGGAACGACTTAATTAGCCTCGAACTCGAGCTATTATCGCCCCTCGGCAAAAGACACATACGATCTGCTGATATTGAGGTATCGAGTGTGCCGCATACGCTATTACTTCGTGATAAATTCCGCGGAAACAGAGGCGGATGAATTTATACGTTCAACGTTTATTTTTCTTCTCCACCCCACGTACTGTAATCGCCCGCTCGGCTGGTATAATTGCGCCGTTATACAGCGAGGAGTGAAATACATGGGTAATAAAGAAAAATGAAAACCGCGCTCGGGCGAGTGGATGTCTCTTATCGCATGTCTATATACCGAAAAGATACGTCACCGAGTAGCGCATGAACTTTGCACGCTACCCGCCGAGTTCAGTGCATATCGTATGTATACGCCCTCGAAGCTTTACTAACCGCAGTTATATACTTTTGCAAACAAGCAAAAGCTCATGGCATTCCTTTATTTTTCATTTAGGTTATTATTTTTCAATAACCTATAATGCTCGACGTTATTATTCGCTAATTAAATATGCTCATGCCCCTTAAGCATGGGAAAAATATATTCAATTTAATCGCTCATTTCAGGTATTTTACTTCCTTTGACATCAGCTCTCAGCTACATTAAATGACATTATCGAACGCCCGCATGTCACGTTACCTCAAATTTCCAGAACACGGCGCATTGCAACACTCCCCGCTCAACGATATTTATACATCAATTACCCGCTTAAATATGAAATACTCCCCCTTTCCGCGCGGACTCTTCCATTTTCCGTCGCGCTTAACAATTCATCGCATTCAGCGCGTAAAGGCTTACCCGACTTTTCCGTCACCTCTCTTGTCCGCGACCGCAGGATCCTCCAAAGGCGCGAATACGTTAAAACCCGTATAAGCGCGCTGCGGCGAGGGGTTTTCTTCGTCCGCGCGCCCGTACTTGCGATAAAAGCGGATTCCGCCGTTGTTTCGCACGCTCTCTCTCTCTCTCTCTCTATCCCTCTCTCTCGCTCTCGCCGATACTTAGCCGACGGACGTGCAAGAGCAGAGAGGGAATCGAATCGAAGAACGGAAATGAAAGTTTCGAAGTTTCGCTCTTTATCCGCGATACGCGGGCGTATTAGGGCCATAAATTTAGTCTCATCCGCCGCGCGCCTTTTTTCATCATCGCTCCCGCGCGTGTGTTATAGTCGTGGGATACGTCGGCGATCTGAGCGCGTGTCTGGCGGATAGATAAATATTGTGTTTTTCGGGTTATTAAATCATGGGAAAAAAATGTGGAGGATGTTATAGTGAGGTTTTTGAGTTTTATTTATCTTCGCATCGATATAGATACCAGGTGGTTCCCTATTTTATACTATTTCGGAAAACCATATATTTTTATAAATTGCTGAAAAATGAAACTAAAAGAAATTAATCGTAATATTAAAAAATACTGTTATGTGAAACTGAATGGGAAACTTAACAATAAAACTAATTTCAAATTGTAAATAAAAGATTGAAATCAAAAGTGAAAATATGCTTGAGGACATAAAATAATAAAAATGAATTATTAGTGATAGGGCTTGAAAAGTCAGTAGTGAGGTATAACCTTCTATCTCTTTTTATTCGCGACCTTAATTGTAATTTAATATGATATAAATCAATACTAAAATATATTGAACAAGAATTAAGTTAATTATAATGTCAAAAAGACGAAGTCTGCTTGTGATAAAAATTTAATCAAATTTCTCCTTGACTAATAACTTTACATCATGAACCGTTCTGTTGCGAATCCAAACTGCCCTGATAATCAAATAATATTCGATATACTCGAAGAAGCGGCAGAACCACGCGATTCGATCGGTGACTAAGGAAAGGCTAACGGTGTACCTTAAAGCTGCCTCTGGCTTCTTAAAATCTCTGCAATCGAATGAGCGTAGCAATATAGAAGAAGGGGAAAAGAGTGAGGAAAGGAGAGGTAGAAAAAGACAGAGAGGGAGAGAGAGATAGAGAAGGTGAGCGAGAGAGAACGAGAGAGAGAGAGAGAGAGAGAGAGAGAGAGAGAGAGAGAGAGAGAGAGAGAGAGAGAGAGACGCTAGAGGTTTGCTGTAGACTACGAACCGGAACAATAGAGCCATTTCCTTTTATAAGATGTACGCGAGACTCCAAGGGCTACGTGAGGCGAATATTATCCAGTCCGCGTTGGAGGAACACACAAGACACAACGCTTCTCGCTCTCTAGCGGAATCGAAACAATTTGGATTAAGCCGTCGCTCGCGTGCTTTGTATCTCTTTCTATCTCCGTGCCGACGGCTACAGTAGCGATCGCCTAAATCTATGTACAGAGATGATTCGATATAACAGATGAAGGCGCGCTGAAAATTCTATCTGCTCGGAGGTAATGAGACCGTCGCGGAACGAAGGCGAGTTGGTTGGCATGCGCCGGTGCAAGCGGAGATGGCGAGCGGGGCAGTCGCGGGATCAGAATGCCTTATTCATTCAGCATTACTATTACACCCGATCTAATTAATTTTATTGAGATAGCTCGGGTTTCTATATCCCTAAAATATTGGATTACGAGAGGCTCGAGCGGATCGGAAGTTAATTAATTTAGCAGCAATTGTAGAGAGCCGATTACAGGTACGTCCGGCACACCCATGACGAATCATTCCCATACCTCCACTCATGTTTTGTATCATAATGCCTTATGTTCCGATCGACAATATTTTCTACTAGATGTATATATATATATATAATAGTCTGTAGTAGGTACTCTATTCTTTTCGCATTACCCAAGAAGAAAATAGATAAACGTATTTTTGTATAATGAGTTCCCTAGAATAACTAATTAACTGTCACAATAACAAAAATGCTCTGTTCTGTAATAAGTCAGTTTTAGTAGAATGATGTTAAATCCTGATACTGTTGTGGAAAGGGGTGAGGGATGTTTGCTTCAATTTTAGTGTCAAATACAGCTTTGACCTGTATAAAAATATGCGTCTCTCCAGCTACCCCATGAGTTGAATGTGACGTTTTTATTTTAATTTGTTCGATATCACTTTTCTATTTTTGGGTTTCTGAAACTGGGTTATCATGATGGAACTTTTCAAATTTTTCTACATAAAGCTATCTCTGCCTCGCATATAGGGTTTTATGTCGCTCTATATGACACTAAAGAAAAAGTCATTGGTGAACACAGCAATTTCCAGAAATTCGTGAATACAATTTTATATATATTGGCGTTGGTGGCTATATACACGTATGAAATTATATACTCGCGGTAAGAGTAATTACGAGTTACGACGCGGGCTGGAAAAGCGACGTCGGTGCATAGCAAAACTTTTAATCGTGAATTTTATGTGCCAGTAATGAGCTTCCAGAGTTAGAAATCACATACGCTCTCAAACGTATATTAAAACAAAAATTTTAATAGTTATAATAATTATTCGGTTTAAGTGATGCATGCCCATTGGCTGCAATCTCGAAAACGAGTGCATTCAGGCCTCTCTCTTTCTCTCTCTCTCTGTCGCGTGCGTATTACCTGACAAAGTGGATTTTCCGGACGGCTCATTCTGAATCGTCATAATTATTTCCGAGAGTTTCAATGCCGTCTGCCGCCGAGTAAGAAAAAACGATAAATTACATTTCCATGCTATACGGACCTCTCGTCCAGGCCGATATTAATTTTCAACAATACTGTCGCCAAGCGTCGCTCTGTTCGCGCCTCCCTTCTATAATTGAAGTGAAATCTCGGAGGGCGCGTCACCGCCGGCGTCAGCTTTTAAAAGAATTTTAGCGTAATCGGCCGCGCCGACCCTTCGCAGGCACGCGACGCCTTCCCCTCCACTAATAACGCCGGCGCCACCCGACGCTGCGAAAAGTGATAAGGCCTAGTAATTTGCAGATGTGCAAACTCTCGCAGCCTCGACTGTATGTCTAGTTATATAATCACACGCGCACGCGTACATTATGACGATAAGAGCAATAAAGATCCTTTTTTGGCGTCCGTTGAACTGTCAATATTTTTTTTTCCAGAACTATTTCACGTACACGAGTTTTTCCTTTGTACCAGAATACTTTATACTTATATAATATATGCGAGGAAAAGGTCGAACCCTTGAGAATGATATTGCGGAACAGCTTTTTGGTACTAATCTTATTGTGGGAAAAATGCTTAATTGGTCAGAGATGTGTATATATGCATGAATTTAAAAAAGAAGAAAATAAAACTATTCTCTAATTTTCAATGGGTGAAAATTCACTTGTTAGATGTCAATATTCACTTATTTAAAAACTAAAAACTCGTCCACTGCGAATAAGTGAAAATTCACTTATTCGACAAGAGTATAGAATATCCCGCACTATGGGCTGCCACACCAAAACTTGACCTCAACCACAGGCGCCAGCTGGGTTCAACGCCAAGGATTGCTCACAATGACCCGCAGCGCGGAAGGAAAAAAATTCTACTTCGAATATCAAATTACCTATATAAGTATATATTCACATACATACACGTACGCACACGAAATTAAATGTAATATATAAGTGAATATGTAAAATATAGGATATCGAAATATTATGAATAGATAAAATAATAGAAATGATAATATAGGTTATGATTGGATATATGGTCCGAAATTTACTTAAACTATCCCTTAGACTAAGTTTCTTGAACAAGCCCTGGACTCCTACTTATACTAGAATCTTCTTACCTAATCGTTGTAGATCATGAAGATTTAGATGACACTCAACCAGAGTCGGTAAAGATCACACCGCCATCTTTTCCGAGACCATTATGTACCAATTATTGGACAGTGTCTCAGTAGTTGACCGCTATCCAGATTCAAACTCTACACTTGTCCCTAATACTCACAAATTAAACTGCAGCTTGATTTGCAACAAATTTATGTTATGAAGTGCTATAATTCTTAATTAACAAATTAACAAAATGTTATGGAGAGATACGGTCTTTTTACAGCCATTGACTGAGTTCGTTAAGAAAAATATTCATCCATAAATTTCCGAGATATTTGAGGTTATAATTTCCATTCACAAACTAGTTTGACATGTTATGCAATCATCTAATTAATTGCAGTCAAAGTGCAGCTCTGGAGTTGGTTGTCCACACTGGCAAATGAGCGCTATTTTAGCGCGAGCTATCACCCCCAACGCTTACAGAATCATCCCACTGTATACACCGACCACCGACAGACTGATTCTTCGCGTCCAAAGTGCACCTAGCGAGTTGATTGGTAATCGTTGCAATTGAGCGCGATGATAGCGGGGGGTATCCCCCTCACACGACACACGCTAAGTTCACTCCAAAGACATTTGTCAAAGCTTAGATGTCGTAAGTATCTGGATATTGTATACACTGTCGACGATAATACCACCAATAACTTGATTGGCCCTTTCATTGCGGAAGATTGATTATGGCACCACACAACAAGCTGATTGGACGGAGCATCCTCGCCGACCATGGTCACAGTAAACGAAAACTGACGTTAAGAAAGGTGTGACAATCAGGGTTGAGAGTACTCAATTCCTTGAGGCAATACATTCCTCAACAAGTCCAGAAACACGTCGGAATTTCGGACTTCATGGGAGTCAATTCCGGAAACACGTCGGACTTTCGGACTTGATGTGACTCCGAAAGCATGTCTGAATTTAGGACTAGAGAGCAGTTAAATCCGAAATTCCGATTTGTTTTCGGAATTAACTCCCATCAAGTCCGAAAACATGTTGGACTTCCGGCTTCAGGATGCGAGAAGTCCAAATTCCGAATAATTTTTTTTTTCAGTCTTTTTTTGAGAAGTACAAAGCTATTTAGATCTTCAATCTTCAAGCTTCAGTTTGATGCTGCCCTTCGCAATACAGCTATCCCTAGAGAATTCATAGGTAGCAAACGTATATGGCGAGAAGTTAGTTTCATTGTTTTCGTATTTGTTTAATGCTCATATTCAATTTTTTTATTTACGCTAATTATCTTTGCTATTCGATGTTTTTGAATACATTACAAAAGAATTTAAGATTAAATTAAATGGAAGTCATTCCCAGTATAAGAATTGGCAGGAGCTTCAACATTATCATTTAATGTAAACGAGTCTGAAAATGGAATAATAAATTCTTTATTCCAATGTACCTTTGATCTATTGGTACTCAGAGAACGAGACGGCGGAAGTATGCGTAAACAGGCGGATAAACACGGGTCGGAGATTACACATATCAGAAACTCCAAGTCCCTCTAGCGAATCCCCCCCCCCTCTCCCTCGCTCTCCTCTCTCTCTCTCTCTCTCTACCTGTGATTGCTCGCACGGGCAATGATGGTCGTATTAATTATTCGCGATGCTGGAGGACGCTTGCTTGCCCGCTCACCGGTAGAGGAATATCCCGGGCAAAGGAAGGCATCTCGAGGACGTCTCGAGATCTACTGATGCTTAGCTTTCGTCATTGAGAAATGCGCGTCGTTGAGCTGAAGGCGCCCTCGAATCGTAGATGTAGGCGAAATCCTCATATCTGGACTGCTGTTTACTATTCTGTAGACTACTACTACTCCGTCCTATTGAAAAGTAGTTATAGTATATTAGAGGTGAGGAGGGTGCTCCGCGGGTGAGCTGCGTGTCGCTAGAGTCGGTTATGTCGCTGTCAAGTTCAGCGATACATTGCAGGCTATGAAGTAAGGGTAGGTTGTCTAATTTCGCCTTAAATTTACAGAATAATGTTTATTAGTTAAATTTTGTTTACAAATTATAGATAGCATATTGCGCCTGACTAAATCAAGGGTTTTTCTACTTAAACTTATTAAAGCTTTATATCACGTCTCCCCCTACTAAAATTTGCATTTATTGGAAATTGTAATATATACTTTTTTAAGTTTATTTGTAAAACGTGTATTACGGTCGCCGTTGCATACAATTACCGGCGAATGATTATCTGGAAATTAAACGTATTGTCCATTAGTATGGAAAATAATATCCATCAAACTTTTTGCTTGTACGAAAGCTTTATATTCACCTAAGCAATATATACCAGTTTATTACGTTATTAATGGTTTTGGCATACTGCATAATTATGAAGAAATTATTCAGTCAGACTATACCGCTGGCCATTACGGAGATTGACACGCATTTCCTTTCAATTTGTACCACGTTTTGCTTCGTGTAAATATTATTAATTAGTATATTTAATTTTGATAAATACTCTCTATTAATAATATTATAATGTCTTATAGTACACACATCAGTAATAAACATTTTTTATTAAATGAATACAGAATTTAACTGATTATATATGGATTCCTTAATTACTATTTCCTACTTTTAAAGATACCTATATCTATAATAAATATTTATAAGTTGCATTTATTTAAAAATATTAATTTATACTACTTGATCGTTTAACATTTTTATTCCCATCATCACTATAATGGCCACTCAATGGAGATAGCGGGATTTAAAGTACTTTCTAGGCGGTTCTCCGGCTCATCTTTAATATAAAAAAAAATAGCGAACAGACTGGGTCGGGTGGCAAGCTCATTTGCCGACGATAAATTTATTTTTTTAAATGCTTAAGAATGACCCTTCGTCAACCAATCATTTTATGAGGGACGGTCGTGCAAAGTAGAAAATTCGAGCTTACACTTGCTTTCCACCGAATTGACCGTGTTTCCGATTTTTTTTTAGATTCAGGAAGGTCCGGAGCACCAAAGAAACTTGATGAGGTACGTATTAAAGCGGAGAAATTATTAAAATTATTATATTTAAAATTTGTTTATATATTTAATACATGGAAATAGCGCGCGTCGAGTCTGACCAGGCGTTTATTTTTCGACTAACTTTTTCTTTACAATTTTAATTAAAGTTATATTCCGTTGGTATTCTATTTTGTTTATTGCAATTTCTTCAAACAATTGCTTTCCTCGATGATGACACTTAATCCATAAGCAAATTAGAAGATTAAACACTGTTTTCCTCGTTAAACCCTAACCGGATTCTCCCCCCAAAAATCAGAAGCCGAGAACCCGGCAAAGTAAAGTAAATCGCGTGTAGCTCGCGCCTCACCGCAGAAAAATGTTCTCGAACTGCGAAAACACCAGCACGCTTCTTTCGCTGGCGCTCGGGCGAGTGCTCAGAGCGGGGGCCGTACGAGCAACACCAACTTTCGTAACCAACTACGTGTGCGCGAAAGGGGGCAGAAGGAAGGCAATTATTAAGTTTGATAAACAAAGCTCGGGCCCTCGCGCTCGCTCGCCTCCAAGGCTGCGCAGCTGCTCATCGAAATCAATTAAAGGGCACGGTGAGCGTGCAGCGGCATTCGGGAAAACATCGCGTGTGCCTATTGATGAGGCTCTTTAGCAGCGCGGCGCGGACGCGATTTTTTCCTGTCCAACCTCCCCGCGCCGGCCGAGAGTCTTTCCGCCTCGGCGCACGCACGCGAGGGCCGCCTGGCTGCAGTGGCGCGCCGGCGAAATTTATTGCGCTGCCGCGCCTCCTATCCCGCCCGGGGAACGTCTTCCTCGGTGCGTGCATGTGTATGGCTGTATATATTATACGTACACAGACACACACCCTAACGTCACACACCTACGTATAGATGGTCCGATTTTGAGCTCGTCGCAATTTTTCTCGCGATTGTATAGGCGTGTATATTTATATCTTTCGGCCAATTGATAACGTCGCCACGGTAAATAACGCGCAAATGGACATGCTGCTAAAGGCTTCTTTATCTTTTGCGGGTCGAGGAAGTTTCGCGCCGAGGCCGAAGTATCGGGGGGGTTTCTACATTGGTCGAGCTGCATGAAATAGTGTGCGTGAACGAGTAGAAAAGGAAATTTTTAATTGCGATGCAATTCGGGTTATGTTAAATTTTTATTTTCAAAAGGCTGTCTATAATCAAATTTTTCTACGTCATCTTGTACGTTCACAAGTGTTCGCATTTGCCTCTATTCGAGAATATTATATAAATATTTATTAAAAGGAAAACCAGCGTCGACCACTATATGCCATTTGCTCATTATACTGTAGCATATAAAAAGTGCATTATACATTTTAATTTTAATTATTAAAGCGAATTTATATATACAGATGGCTTTTAAAAGCTCTGCATTGATTAATTCGATTGTGTTATACAATATTTTAAATGAAGCCTTATAATATATAATGAATTAAGCTGAAAATTATATTTAAAATAATTGTACCTTGGTATTATATCCCTTTGTATCAGTTCTTGTTTACATAACTTGTGGCGAAACGTTAACATACGGGAGATTCGGGTATCTATACGGTTTACTATGCAAGTAAACGAATTAATCTGGTCCAGGAGTAGATCAAATTATTATAAAGTATAATATTAAATTCATTTCCTTACCAGTCTTGATTTTTTTCATGCGTACTATAAAAATCCATTTACGTAACTACTTGAGGTATTCGAAACCAGCCGTGAGCTGTTTGGAGAGAGCCACGAAGGATATCGATTTGGTGCATGCAATGTTTTCGGGGTGTATGTGTTGGTTCATATGAGAATATTTCTATCGTTATTGTACACATCGGCTTTAGTGGATCACATTTTTTGTTTGTTTTGGCAAGAAATAATAATTTATTAGTTTGTTGTCATCGACAACGATTGAAACACATCATTGATTTAAATTATTCTGGAATCAATAAATTTGAATTTCAGTGACATGAAACAATTAAAAGATATCTGAAATTCAGAAAAATATTATTTTATTAACAGAAAAAAGCTTCACCATAGTAGTGAAATAAAATATTGACGGTTTAACGTTTACGCTGACAGTGTACCTGGTCTCATATTTAACGCTTTCGATTCTCCATAGAGAATAGAAGATTTCGTTTTATGTTAACATTTCTGCACCATATGGAACATTTACAAAAGTAATGCTATATATCAGACGCAACTATTTAACCATATTTTATTTTAATTAAAATTTCACTTCAAAAATTGCTTTAAAAATGTGTACTGAACATTGCAAAGGAGTTTCCTCAAATTTTTACTCAAAAATATGTCGAAAAATACATCAGAATTTTTCATCACATCATTGCTCCATTTTGAGAATTTTCGGTTTCCGTTTTTTCTTCTTTACAAAATATTTATTTAAAAATATACGTAATTAAAGTGAAAAACAAAATATTTGATTCTACGTCGTTTGTATATAATTTGAATGCAATTATTTTAGCTTATGAAATTCATCGAAATGAAAGCACCCGCATGTCTGAAATTTTCCTGACTGATGATCCAGTTTCATACTTGTATTCATAATGTCAAATACATAGTCCTTCACCAACATTGAATAATTTTGATTAATGTCATCGCGCGAACCTTATTTATTTGACGAAAATTCAATCAGCACCTGCACACTTTGTCAACAACGATAAAATGAAAGTGACAGTTCAGCCCCTGTCTTTTTTTGTATGGCAAACGTGACAATAATGACGCGCAAATCCTTTATTGAGCGCACAGGCGAGCGTTCCAGTGAACGCGTCCTGAAAGAGCCCGCGGGAGAGCCGAGTGTGCACGGGGACAGGCTACGAAATGAGGTAAAGGAAGACAAAGCGACGAATCAATGGCTCATAAAAAAACCTCTCAAACGTGTGTGCGCAGCGCGCGCGCGCGGGATTCACATACGACGATGCAATGCTCGGCGTGTCCCGGCCGTGAAAAATAATGGCTCTCTAAACTTGCCGCCAAAAGAGCGAGCGTTACTACCGACGCGATGGCTATATATGTAGAGCTCCTAGCACAGCGTCGTTAAAGAGGGGCCAGCGTAAACACGGAGTTATTAGCATGAAGTCATCAATCACGCGCTCGCTTATACGCTGTCTATGTGTCCGTTTGGGTATATATATACATACATATCCGATTTATGCAAGTCAAATTAATCAGGCGTTGTGCATAGTTCATCGCACGCGGCGCTGTGTCGATGTTCGCGATGATACATATAAGGAGGCCGTGAAGGTTCCGTATACGCTAATTTGTAAGGAGAGTTCCGTTGACAAGTCCTTTTTTGGGCGGGAGAGCTTCAGTCAGTATCAAGTATTCACTGAAAATTTGTTAAAGTATTATACTTTTTAAAGCAAGTTATTATGAGTTAGAATATCACGCAGAATGTTTTTATTTCATTTCTGTGTATTTTTCTATATGACGTTTTATTATTTTAGAGTATTGTTATAGTATAATATATGAATTCGGTTTCAAATAATATTTTCGTTATTAATTTTTTCACAAGTGATAATATTTTTCATTAAAAAATTTTGTGACTAATGAATGCAATAGTCTCTTAAAAATGTTTTTTTTTTTGATCATTTGATCTTTTCCCGTACTTGTCCACATATGTGGACAAAATTAAAATTTTTATTGTGATGATATCTTATATAATAACTAAAAAAATATCGTATGTGATAGATTCTTCAGGTAAACTACTACAAATATCAGTCGGGTTTATTCACTAAGAATGTATAATTTATTTATTAAAACTTTATTTATTTATTTACCAGAAATGATACAAAAGATACATAATACAGTTATGTAGTATTTGTAGTATATGTAGTTATGCAGTACCAGGATATAAAAGACTATATCCGATCTAGCTGGCATCCTATAGAGGTGCATAAAGCACCTGTACGTAGGTCTAGTAGCTTACAAACTAATGCAACACTTATACTAAACTTATATGCAAAATAAAGTTGATTTTTGACTACAGCATATGCTATATTAAAATATATTTCAAATTTAACTTTTACATAAACTCTTATAAACTTTAAAAAGAAATTTGCTTAAATTAATCTATAATTTCTGACTATTTCATATGAGTCAGTATTTTTTATCTATACATCTTACAAAATAGTACATTACGATACGTGTGCCTTAAACGCCGTGTAATAATGGGCCACTTAAGTCACGAGTATTGTATACTATTTTATAGCTCGTGTGACATAAATCCGCCATATTCTTATTTTATTTATTTGTGCATATTTATAATGATAGTTGGAAGGTGGATGGGTGGGA
>JAPYZP010002242.1:0-13972 GCA_030522985.1 Torymus sinensis
ACTTATTTCTAGAAACGTGAGATTATATAGTAGAGTTTAATTACTTGTTCGCAAATCGATTGGAAATTAAAGTAGATATAGAATCTAATTATGGACTAGATTTAATATTTCATTAGCGTCATTGATTATTTATAGGAATCGCTAAGTAATGTAGCCTCAGCAGCAAAAATTAATCCACTAATAAGTAAATCTGAAGAATTATAAAGGCATTATAATCTCAGCAAAATTTAATTATAATACTATATGAGATTAAATTATTTTATACTATAATTATGTCAAAGGAGAAAACTAATTATCCAAGCATCTACTAATTGACGTGAAATAAATCCAGGAATCGGCATAGTACTTTTGGAAAGTTTAATTATTTTTGAAAGTCATCTCCTTTTTTATTCATATATTATTGCCTTTCTGATATAATACTTAGACGGATTCAGATGAGTCTCTTAATGATTTTTAATTTTTAACATTATTCTATGCAATCCCCTGCAAAGTAGGTTAATCTGACTATCAGCTTCTCTAAGACTCACGCTCAGTCTATGTATAACACTTCAGGTACGTGGATTCATTTCGGAAATATCATAACAGATTTTAATAGAAGAAATTATAAATAGCCAATTGAAAATGTAATTATTTTTAATTAAAATTCCATTAAATTATTTTATTTTAACCAGTATTTAGAATAAATTATTATATTAACATTAAACTTGTATTTGGAAATTATAAACTGCATTGTTGTGGACAATTATTATGCACCTTGTGGCAATATTATGTATTTTGAAAAAGATTCATATATATCTAATACGTCTAAATTGTCGTTTTTTTTTCTTTTGGTGGCTCGCATATACATACGCACACCGATAAGCATTCAAAAATAAAATTCCCCTTTTAACTCTACATATATGCCCGACTTTTCGGCGTACACGAATAGCGCGTACGCCACAGACCCACTTAAATTCGTTTTAATGAAACCCTAAAACATTATCATCGCTGAAACTGCGCGAAATCCAATTTTATATATATACACACACATACACGTTCGTGTCGCTTTTGTCTTCACGGAATCAAGTACACCCGAGATTTTCCGCTTTGTCCTATATACGTACACACCACAAGCTTTTCATTCCACTTTCCACGATTGCAGTAATTTTTTTAAGAATGCGTGCACTCGGTGTTTCGATTGTCTACTATGTCGTTTGGCTTTCACCTTGGGATCTGTTTTTTTAACGAAGTATGTGGGTGGTGGTGGGTTTCGATGAAAAATTCAAAGGATTTCCTCGAGCTGCAGTCGCGTAAGAACTCGAGGCGTATATAAGATTTCAAATGTCAGTTTTGTATCGATTTTAATTACGGGGACGAGGGTCACGGTCTTTTATTGAAAGCAAAGAAACAAAATTGTGATGATTAAAAGTGCGACAGAGGTTACAAAGAAAAAGACTAGAAATGAATGAAATAAAAACTACCTACTTTAAAAATGCATACAAGGAAAATAATGCATTTTTCATGTATTAGCTTTGAAATACATCAACACGTATTTCCAACGATGTGAAATTTCGTCTGTATGCAAATGTTATTCCGTTTGCTGTTTATACAGCCATTGGAAAAGTAACACCGGGCGGGGGATGTTGTAAGTACATTAATCAAACATTTTTCAACGCGAACGCGCATAAATAACAAATTCACAATTATCTAACTTCCCACGCACGCGCGCCGCGTTTATTTTCCGCGCGCGCCCGTCTGCAAACGCAATTTTCATTTCGCTCGCGCTCCCCAGCGCACAGCTATCCCCGGCTATACCAATTAAATTGCAGCAATTACTTAACTCCCTCGCCTGCCACGCGCACGAGAGCTAAAACGTTTTTCGCGCGCGCGCGCACGCGTCGTAGCTGCTCACACACACACACACGACGACTACGCGCTGCAGTCGACGCGCTAAACTTTCCATAACGCGTACATCGCTCCAATTTTCATAATTCGAGCATATATGCGGACTGGCGAAAGTGCAGACGAAGCGACTAACCTGTACGCTGCGCTCAGGATCGGCGACGGGAAATATATCGCGCTCGAAACGAGCTATATACCTAGAGATAGCCAGAGCAGCTTACATCGATTATCGATTCCCGATGTATCCTAATCCCGAGCGGCGGGGAAGCTACTCCCACGGCGTCGTAAATAAAAGTGCGAGTGAGGAGGCAGAGAGTGGGTTCGCGACGAAAAAAAAGGTATATGTAGAAGGAGGGGGGAGAGGGAAAAAAAGTCACCCTGGTGGCACTGGTCGGCTGAAAAGAGATGGGAAAATGGAGCCAAGCCAATCGCGGCGATGGACGTGTCGACGCGTTTCTTTTATACGCCGAAGAAGAAAAAAAGGAGAGAGGGTCCGTGAGAACCAAAGAAAACTGCGTTCTATATTCATGGAGAAAGAGAGACAGAGAGAAAGAGAGAAGAAGAAAGGGAGAGGGAGAAAGTGCAAATTTGCTTTTTGCAATATTCTTGGAGTATATACAGGAAAGCGGAAAACGCCGAGCGCTCTCGATATTTACGCCTCGACATTATCCTTTATATACGCGCCGACGGCACAGTGCGAGTGTTTTCCGGGCTGCGAGTGTATATGCGCGCCGTCGGTAATTCCCAGCGAAATCAGTCAGGCTTTTCGCGTGAGCGACGCCGACGATTCGCGCATGGAAATATTTTTCTGGAATAAGAACAATGCGCTGTGCGATTGCAGCTTGCTGTAAAACGTTCTTTTGACAAAGCCCTTGCAAATATTTATTTTTGAAGGATAAAATGTAACATCATAGACCGATTTTATAAAATGGTTTATTTTTTGGATACTTAAAGGAAGAAGAAATATATTATATTGTAAACCGCGGCGAAAGAAATATTGTATAACGAGGTATTGTGAAATTACGTAGAATGCAAAAAGGTTCTTAAATTTTACTAGCCAACAAAATAAGATTATCACTGCAAAAGATCTAAAAAAAGTAAAAAAATAGTTTCCAACCAAATTAGGAATTTGCATGAGAAAGCCGAAGCTGCTTTTGCGGAGAATTACTCGGAAGTTCTGAAAGACTAACGAAACGGTTGCAGAGCATTTTCCTACAATCCCTTGGCACCGAGAGTGAATATATAATAGTATTTATATACTTAGATTAAAATGCTGCCAATGTATAAAAGGTTCTTCGTGACGATTAAACGTAATATTTTAATATTATTTTCAAGTATATCGTCCAGTAAGTATTGAAATAATATTTATTTAGGCCATTTATTATCTTCAACTTCTCTGCAAACGCGTTAAACAGAAAAGCGACCTATCAATAGTAAATTTTTTTTTTCGGTTAAAATAAAATTCAATCGCGCATCCCAAACTCTTTTCACTTTTACTTTTATTCTCACATCTGGACCATATTTCATCATTTTCCCATACAATAGGCGTGTACCCTAAATCTCGTCCCAAAAAGGCCGTCTTCGCAGAGGAAAAAATCAATTTTTTCAAGTTAACCGTTCGAGCCAACAAAAATCAATTTATATCCCTTAAAAACCTCACCCCACTCACTCTCTCTCTCCCTCTCTCCCTCTTATACACTTTTCTGAAAAGTCCTTTCGTCGAAAAAAAAGTGCAAGCTCACCGGTTCCCCCAAGCGCACATCTGTTCCCGTCGCCATCGATCACGCGCGAAGCAGCGAAAAGCTTCCCGTCGACTTCGCACGCAAAAATCCGATCAAAAGCGCACGTTTTATATATACATAAGTACTCCTAGGCTAGATTCAATACGACGAGCGTGAATGGTTTACTTGCCTGGTGCGAAGGCTTAATTAGCGATAAGGGCCTAGGAGGATACTTGAACGCTGCGTGATCTACATAGGGAGAGTAAGAGAGAAAGAGGAAGAGATATAATGAAAGCTCGGATGATTTTATACCGTGAAATGTATGGTCATTGGATTCTCATAAATTTTAATTATATAGAAATAAAAAAAATATGTTGAGGCTCATGAAAGTATTCATTAAAGAAAATGAAAGGCGTTCGTAAAATGTGGGCGAGGTCTAAACAGCGTAAAATATGAGCTATTGGTATTTATTGAACGCGTATTTTTTTTTCCAAGAGAGAAAAAATTAAATGAAAAAGCTAATTCAATGACCCCTAGTACACGAATTTTCAATTTTCATATATATTCACATTGAATGAAGTTTGCCGTCCCTTAATGAAATTTTGACATAAATAGATTACCCAAACACTTTGCAATTTCATGAATAATAAATTCAATCGCTCACTCGGCTAATCGTGTATATACTTTTGTCTCGAGCAAGTCGCTCATTGTCGTGCCTCCCGGAAATTCAAGAGACAGCTCGCACCAAAGGGCCTAAGAAAGTCGCTACGCGCGCGCGACAAGTGCCTTAATTAGTGGCGAGGGAGCAGCAGCGGAACTAGCGACGCAACTTATCTCGAACCCCAAGTGCAACGGCACCACCGCGCACCCACTTACGTAAATAGATTACACGCGTCGCTGGCTGTGCCATTAGTCTTGCCAGCCTAATTAAAGTTTGCCGCGAGTCGATTTTCTTGCTTTTTTTCCGCCGCCCTCCACCGGGCATTAAACGCGCCGCGACATTAAAGTTTCAGGCCTTGTTTCGTCCGCTTTAAGGAGATTCGAGCGTAAAATTTTCAAAAGTTTTACTTTTTCAATTTGCCTCTGCCCGGCCGCGCGAGAGGGAAATTCGAGACGAAGGTGCGTGCGAGAGTCGAGTTATATACAGTTTGGACGCGCAGAGCGTGGTTTACGTCGCTGCTTCCTCGCGACTCGACTTATAAAGCGGTTTGTAATTTAGGGTTTTCTTTAAGTTTGAGAAGGAGGCCGGTGTGGTGGCGTATCTTTTTGCCCGGGACTCTACAAAGCGTAAAGTTTTATAATTTATTGTAAATGCTATAATGAAACTTGGTCTTGCGTTATAGGGGTATTTAAGAAGTAATTAATTGCGGTGTAGTAAAAATTAGTGTCTGTTAGAGCCAATCGATACGTTTTGTCGATACGAAATATACTTATTTGAAATGTTTCGTATTTGTTGTCTCGTTGACAAAATATTTTATATTCACTTATTATTTATATTATTTATAATTTGTTTTACTTTTTCTGGTTTTATTGCTCTTCCACTGATGGATAGATAATCTTGAGCGTATTACGTAAGTGCAATATTAACCGTGATATTTTGTTACTTTATAATATATTTGTGATGTATTTTTATATTTAATTGTGCAAAGTAATTTTTAACTATAATATTATTATGTACTGTATTTTATTCTCTTTTTGCGTATTCAATTGAAAACTATTAAAACTCCATTTTCTGTTTATTTTGTCTGTATCGTCAATTTGACGTACAAACATCATTTTAACTGTTCATCTATAGTGCAAACCACCGTTTCTACCTTGTTTTCTCTAAATATTTGCCAGTAGTTCTGATTTTTTGATTGTTTAGAATATGAGAATAATAATAAACGGATATAAAACCATATTCAATTGGTTCAAAGTTATTGAAAATATTATAAATTAATAAGGCAGCTTTTAAAAAAACAAATTTATATTCTATCAACTACTTTATGCTTGGACTAATTGTATTTTATTTTGAAAGCTATAAATTTTGTCATTTGACCTCAGAAATTTTAAAATACAAACTTTCTATAAGAGACGGACCAGAAAAAATGTAGAAAAGAGTATTATTTTAACTACTTTTAGCAATTTTGTAATTGCATTATCTAAATTGATCTTTGAGTTACCTTACTACAAAAATTCGTCATTACGTAGTCAAAACCACATACTTTGGAGCATCTTCTTAATGTTCTCAAGATCCTTCAAACATTATCTTTCAGGCTTATTTTAGGTCAATTTCCAACGACCACGCAGTAGGTACACTCAATTTCATTGGAAAATTACATCTCGTCACGTAATCGATCAAACGTAGCGAGCAACTTAATATTCTCCCTTGGATCGTGTCATTCCTGATCATCCGCAGCAGTTGCAGATTGTCTCACGTCGAGTCGACCGCGACAATCATAATTCGCCTTCCTCATTGCCATTCGCGCAACTACTCTCGTTACACTCGAAATGGAAAACGAAAAATATTCGTCTTATTCTGTGTCTTCCTCGCGGATCTCTGGCCGAGGAGCGACGTGCTCGTTCCCAATCGAAGATCGATAAGATCTCGAAGTTGCCGAGGACGAAATGAGAGAACGTGTCGGCTGGTACCAGCGCGCTTGTAAGCAGGGGAACAACAAATGGCAGAGACAGGGCTCCGTCGATCAGCTCTTTATCTCTGCTGTTCCGCTGTTATCTGAGAAAAATCTGTTTAAAGGGTGATATATTTTTACGCGCACGCACACATATATTACTGAAGTTGTTGTATTAATATAATTCATTTTACGTTTTGTATGAAAGTTGAATATGCAGTTGAATCGTACTTTTTGACGTTATATGTAACGCAAAAGGTAGCGGGATGGAGGCAGATTTCCAGTGCATAAAAGCTGCAAAAAATTTAAAAATTCAGGGAACTTGCTTTGAAGCTTTATTTAAATCTTAATCCTCATACATACATATATAACGTAAAAAGGCTTTTTGAAATTTAATTATAAATTATAAAATTTAAAGTATATGATAGGTATATCAGTATTCTATACATTACTTTGTAAACGAACAATAACTTATACACCTCTTTCGCAGATAAAATTATTATAACATACTCTCACAGATGTAATTGTACGTGAGAAATTTTGCGACAAAGAATTCAGTATATTTATCATGTATTCTCTTTTTACATAATTTTTACATCTTTTATTGTACGCTATTATTTAAAAATACAAAAATACAAAAATTCAATAATACTCACGGTGAAATATTCGCACAATTTTCTCGATATTGAAAAGAGAAGTTTAAATTTAATGGCAGTCAAAAGGCCGGTACTGCACTAGCTCCCTTAACAATATACTACTGCAAAGTTATCCAATATGATACTTTCGATAATATTCGTGCACATTTCTTTTGAAGAAGCTAAAAGAAGTAGCCTGCATTCGACGAGTTTTTTCTTCTTAAGACCATTCCTGGAACTTGCCTCCAATAAAATACCTTTAAAATACTGAGACATCGCTTTTTCTTATTTTAGAAAATAAACATATAGTATTTAATTTTTTGATATATAAAAATGTTCAGTAGAAAGTGTGAAATCTAACATACAATAATCTCGTGATTTAGACAGAATAATTCTCGTAAAATCAGACGGAAATACATTTTTTATTAAACAAAAATTTTAATAATTTTGCGGAGATTGAAAGTGAACCGTGAATGAAAAAAAAATAACTTAACGAAATATAATTCTATATTACAAAGTTGATTTAAAAATTTCCTCTAGCATTTGACATTTAAAGCGAATTCGCTGACTGCCATCTTCCGCGCGAGACGTAACAATTCTGCCGCGGGATTGTGCTTCTCTTTGAACGGTGCAGTTCACGCCGTGCAATATTCAGACGCACTTGACATATGCATGCGTGATTTAAACGACAGAAAATGACAGTTCCACTTTGAAGGGCTAGTTATAATGTTCCGTTTGAAAAATATCGAGTATTGGAAAGTTCACCGAACCTAAAGCTTGATAATGTGGTAAATAAATAAGATTTCAATATACAAAAATATTATTAAAAATATTTTTAATAAGTCAAACTAGTGCAATTCACCACGATCACTATACCGCCCCTTATAAAAATGATACAAAATATTTGAATTATATAACATACGTTTATGAGGCACTATTTTATATAAAAACAATCATTTGCGCAATTAGTTTTCAATTTCACGCGACAAGTCTTTGCACCACATTTCACACTGAAGTACAACGTTAGTATTAACAACTACGTCCGTCAAGTGAAAATGCATCCCAACGATTCTGTACCGCGCCAACCAAAATTGCCGCAACCATCCCTAAAAAATATATTTCTCACAATACGCAGAAAATTACCTTCCTTGCCTCTCAATTTCCTACGCACGCCTCTCTCTCCCTCCCTCTCTGCAATTAAATAATGCGCCAGAGCTAGGCGACTGACTCTCGACCTTCTCGGCCAATTACCCCTTAAACCGCGTGCAAACCCAACTCTCGCGCATATATATACTCGTATATAGGTGGGGCTGAAAAATACGCGCTGTTAATGAACGATTACTCGAGCGCGCGAAGAGAGGCTCTCGTGACTTGGCAAACGCGTGATGAAGGAGGGGTGGTGGAAGTGGAGGACGGGAATGCGAAGCGTGCCAGCTGAAACAATGTCGAAACTATATACGCCCGCGGGCTCAAAAGTCTCGCTCGCGCGCCTGCCAGAAACTCGAACAATTAACTTTCTCTAGTCCCACCCCCCTCTCGCCCTTTCTATCAACGCGCGATATTTGGGAAAACTTCTTTTTAGATTGCCCGTGAAATTGATTTACGTCCGGCGAACCGGCGAAGCGCGTATTTTTGTATTATTTTTGAGAAAGATTTTTACGGCTATGACAAATTGAAACAGATCGTTAAATATCAATAAATTTTTTTTCATTTTATAAACATAAGAGAGGCGTTTCGGGTGGTTTAGTATTGACTTGTTATATACATATGTACATAATCTTTATAAATATTGCAATCATTTTATTATTGTAAATTTAATAAACTTTTGTCTGGTTAATAACTTTGAGGGTAGGACATTAGAACTTCTGTTTACAGTAGTTTGTGGGTAGTCCCTATTAATCGAGATCTACGGTTGGAGTCCGAAATATAGGTTGTAAGTTCTGTTAAAAGTTTTTGACAATATCGCTTGCCGTTTGCAAATTTATTCCAACATGGATAAATATAAATTTTACCAACACAACAATTTTAATACAATACTTACGAAAATAAAATATCAGTAGAAGGTTTATCAAATCGAAGCTGCCTTTAAATGACTTTACGATTCGAAGTCGAAAAATCATAATTTCACTATTCGTAATCCCAGACGCCACACACGGATTACTCGCCGCAGTGAGTAAAACGCTACGCCTCCATCCTCTATATACAACAAGAAAAGAACAATATTCAAACCGCAATACTCCGAATTCCAAAACCATGATGCACACATCGGCAAATATTCCTGAACACCGATGTACACACACATACCTTTATACCAAAAATTCACAATACCACACCTTCGATCCTATACACTATTCCTCGCACGCGCGTATATTACGCAACTTTCGTGCTCTGCGCGCGCAAAAAAAAAGTGTATAGCGTCGTGCAAAACGAAAAACTTTGCGGCAACACCGCAGAGGAAAAAACTTCCGCGCGCGGTGGGATTTTTAAACGCGCGCGGGCCGAATGGCAATGCAGAACGTAGCAGCGAAACGTCATATTTCTTTGCGTCCGTGCGCGGAAGCGTCGGCTGCATAGCGCGCGAGAATTTTCCTCTCTCGCGTTGGGGGGTTTAGAGCGCGCATGGAAAGAGGATAGAGAAGGTAGGCGGAGAGAGAGAGAGAGCGCATATAGTAGCGGCGGTAGGAGAGAAAATATTATCGATTTACCCGAGTAAAACGTTTCGCTTTCTTGCCTGCTCTATACACATCACACATACAGGTACGTCCCGCCCTAGTCGATCGACTTCTTCCGCTGGCGCACACCTCTAATTTTCCATCATATAGTGCGAGCGTTCTCTCTCTCTCTCTCTCTCTCTCTCTCTCTCTTTCTCTCTCCCTATAGTTCTTGCGTTCCGATGCTTGCAGCGAGCTCGCGCGCACGCTCCCTTCGTTTTTACGACTGCCATTTTCGTTTCGCTATTATTCTACCCACCGATGTTGTCTTGCTGTTTTTTTTTCTTTTCTTTAGGTATTTTATTGTAGCTGTGTCCTGATTGAAATGAAAGAGACAGAGGAGGTTTTTATTTTTAATTTTTCGTGAGATTAATAAAAAAAGGAAAAAAAAACGATGTCATTGCGCGTGCATGTATTTTCATACGAGAGTCAATCTATATACTCTTTTCTGTATACTGTTGTTATTGCGGAATTTATAAACATGGAAATAGATGCATATTGATATTTCTAAGTTTAACATCATAATAGTGCTGAGTTCGTCGACCACCACATTTTTCTCTATAATACCTATTATAATTATCTTATAGTTTATATTTTATTCATTTGAGGAAAAAAAAAATATTTCTTGCAACTTTCTTCAAACTTTCTTCAATTCTTCAATCATTCATACATATTCATACTATCGTGGCCTGTCATTAATTTTCTAAACATTTCTGTAATATAACTAGTTGTAAATCAGCTAAACAATGATGGAAACATAAGATTCTTTGGTTCATTCCGTTCGGGCCCGTTTGAATTATTGACCAACTCATTTAATGTTTATTTGGTCTTAAACTGTTTCGATGTACCGAAGCCATCGTAAATTAAGCGCGAAAGCTCCCATTCATTTCGCTCACGCTACTTCCAAAATCCAAAATCTACCGCGCTGCCCAGAAATTTCCCCGTAAATTTAAAGTGCGCGCAGATTTACTGCCGCGCCATTTTCCCAACTGTTCTTTCCCTCGCGCACTCTCCCCTTCTTCCCATCCTTTCTGGGTACGTGCACTTTTCAGCCACTTTCCGCTCTCGTGACGGCGAAGGAGAGAGCGAGAGAAAGGAGAAAGAGAGGGAGACTTCGAACTCACGAGGTCAAGTATCCCCGCGTGCAAGCGACTGCGTTCTCTCTCTCTCTTTCTCTCTCCCTTTTTCCTCGATAAAGCGCGCCGCTTGCTCGCGCGCAGCCCGGCTTTTAAATCATGCAATTCCCGTGTGCGTGACTCTTTCCGCCTGGGCTCGCCGTATACATACATAGAAAGCGCGGGCGCTGCTCGACGATCGGGGGTGTATCTTTTTCAATGCCAAGATTTTACCTTGGCTCCGTTGGGCGAATTGATTTTCCTTCGTTAACGAGAACGACAGATATTCGACATATAATAGCGATATTTTTAAATGTACCGAGAATGTGGGTTAAGTGGACTGCAGGTTGTAGTTTGGGAAATTTTACAAAAGGCCCGGAAATGTGAAGGTGAAATGTTTCTTCTTTGTGTACGAGACATCTATATTTGTTCTGTTTAGTATACTGTTTTATTAAATTCTTATCTTATTTGTTTATCCGCTTTTTATATTTCGATTTTTCAAGTAGATTTTAAGGTCACACTTTTAACAAAAGTACAAGATGAAATTTAAAATTTCAAATTAACGCGCCATATCACCATCTTGTATTCAACAACCAATCAAAACAGGGTTATTGTGATGACAGATTTCATCCATCACTTTTTTAAGACAGGACATAAAGAAGTTTATATAATTATTTATAGATATTATATCTCCATCATTTATTCGATTACAGGGAGAAAAATAAACAAAACAATTTACCAGTTTAAAAAATATTGTTCGTTATAATTGAAAAAGATTGTTATCGTTGACAATTCCTCTGTAAGTTATCTAGATCGACTATAGCGTCATGTATACAAGCAGGTATTCATTTCATTTTCAAATATTTTCATACAAATATTAGACAAAATTGATTTAATTCAATTACAGAACTTCCTCTTTGATGACGAAGGAAAAATATATATTTAACTATCTTATATTGTTTGTAAACAACTCCGTTAAGTTCAATTAAACTTAGGAGACTTAGTTTAATGTTCTTCTTACACTAAGGAATAATGGAATAAAGTTTTACTTAATCATTGCCCATAACTATATATTGTTTAAGATATTGTTATATCCATAGAACTCGCCACGTACAAAAACCTTTGACCTAATGCGCAGCCGTTGTCAATAATAAACTCGTTAAGCCGTTCCCAGCTATAAGATAATGGATGAGCGCTAAAGCAGCTTTAAAGAAGAGCTGTGCATTATAGAAATTATAAATCAATTCGATCTCGATTAATATTTTAGAATTTCTTTCACATAAGGTTTTGTTGTGAACTCTCATCAATTGCACAAATATCTTCATGATATTGTGTAATATATATACCAACTAGATCCCTGATCTGTTAACATTAATTCAAACTACACATTAAATACACAAGGGCTAATAAATTAATCAATAAATCACGCAGCCTTAATCTATAACGACGATCCATGCATTAACAAACTGAATTATTCGACTGCACTGTCACGGATACATTTCATATACGCGTGAAATTACACTCGACCGTTGATATTCCAGTAGAAATGATAAAAAGAAAAAAAAGCAAAATTATCGACCACTCCCGCGCGCGCAATATTGGTGTGGGCAAAAAACACCAGGAAACGTCAATCCTATTCGAACTGAAAGGAAAACACAAATCCGGCAGCGATACATATTCGCGTTGTACCACCGCGCGCTTGATTCGCTCTCTTTCTCTGCTCATGCTCTCTGCGTACAATTTCCGCCAGCGCAAAATCCCCTCGTTTCGAATAACCCGCAATATTGCCAAAATTCGCGAAAATGAAAAGTGCGGGCGAGGGAGAGAGAGCAAGCCGAGCGCAAAGCCAATAACTCTTTCCCCTCCCTCTCGCTCGCTGTATATAGGGCTTTTGTCGTGCAAAACCTCGCGTCGTATGCGCGAGAAGAGCCGTCACCCACCCTCTCCACAATCTTTCTCTTTTTTCTCGTTTCCGCGCAACGAATGTCTTCCTCCTTTTTTCGTCCCCACGCCTCATTTACCTCTTCGCCGTGTATACACACATTTTTCCAACCCCCATTCGTGTATATCTCGCGCGCGATATTTAAAGCCCGCACCGTAAACTAGCCGCGGCGTATCTTTCACACTTTACGACGTCGCGCGCCGCGTCGCCAGAGACTGAGGCTCGCGCGCGCCTTGCCCGCGGGTACTTATCACCAAACTTGTAAGTGGAAGCGGGGAGAGAGTGTGGGTATAGCTGATGTGCATGTGCACGTATCCCGCGGTACGTGGAATTACGAGGGCAGAGGATCATGTCTATCGGTTTATTGGCTGGAGTGCTGTATAGCCGTTCAATAGTAAAATTGAAATTCGCTACGGCACCGGAGGGTCTGGCTCTTTATAGGCGGCGATAAAAAAGAAAACAGCGAGGAAGTGCATGACATTATTTTTAAAATATTTTAATATATACAAGCTATTGAACCGTGAAATGTGGGATATAATTTTTTTATCGACTTTGCGCGAAGTAAAATATAATCCGTGGTGCGAAGTGAATATTATTTGACACTTGAGCGAAGTTTGCTTCGCGTATGCAGCTCGTGATAAAAAAAAAGCTCACTTTACACACTAGTTGCATAATATACTATAACGCATTACTATACATTGTACTTTCCTTCTATTATATTTTGACGCAATCCTATGTTACTTTGTACTTAATTGTTAACATACATATCACTTTAGACAAGATAATGTGTCTGTCGAAAGTTATAGAAACTATATTCTTGCGTATTTCCATAAAACAACATTATACCAAACAAATCCTGTCGACCACTTACTATCAATATTACTCATTAACCAATCACCTTCTATATTCATCTCACATTCATATATGCCGTCCTCGCAACACTAGCAACGCATTCGACTGTGTTCCGCTACACAGAGCGCGAAATTAAATTGGGAGGCAAAAAGTAGCGATCGCACCTTCTCTCCCTCGGTACGCCCTTCTCGCATTCGAATAAAATCAATAAGGGCGGCGAGTCGTATACGCGGCTCGTCCGCTCGATAAGCGCTATCGGCCCTAAACGTCTATAATATATTCAGCGAATAGCGCGTTCGTGCATATACATCTATACGTTTCTCGCCCGGCAGCTGTATTGCTCATAAGTAAGGACGCCCCTCCGTGGCATTTCGAAAGAGAAATAGAGAGGGAGAACCGCAAGTATAATAATAAAATGCTGAGAGGCACATATACATAGAGCTTTATTAAGAACAGCGATGTGTGTGGG
This sequence comes from Torymus sinensis, assembly GCA_030522985.1. Lineage (NCBI taxonomy): Eukaryota > Metazoa > Arthropoda > Insecta > Hymenoptera > Torymidae > Torymus > Torymus sinensis. The sequence continues at coordinate 13,939 of JAPYZP010002242.1, forward strand.
TATCCCCTAAGAGGGAAACGGTGTACGAAAACGA
>JAPYZP010002243.1:0-13972 GCA_030522985.1 Torymus sinensis
AAAGTACTTACGCGGGGCTGGCCAGCCATCGCGCGCGAATGCAATCTCTTGCTGTCTCTCTCTCTCTCTCACTCGCTGCAAGTCGGGGCGGGGATGGAGTAACCTTCACAGTCCCCGGCCTCGTGACGTTATGGCCCCTCTGTCTCTCTCACGCTCACTCTTCTAGTGGTGGCACTGTGCCGGTCACGGTTGCAGCGGTGGAGGCGCGTCACACACACACGATCCTCCACATGATGCGCGGCCGCGACAGACGACTAGTTTCGCGTGTCACGGCGGTCAACAACATGGCCGCGGCGTCCTTTTCGCCGCGGCTCGTCTGCTTCGTCTTCTTCTTCGTCTGCCTCATTCGAGCCCCACGGCGCGCGCTACCGATCTCGATACCAGCAGTCGCGCGCTATTCAAATATCGCCACGCAGTATACGTAATTCTCGCGACTTATATCGGCGCCCGTCACACTATAGATCACCATTATAATTTACGAAATATTTAATGAAAATGTATCTGATTTGGAACACGTTCATATATTTATAATAATAATTTCATAAATAATCATAAAGTATTCATAAAGATCCGTATTCTAAATTTATTCTTTAACTGTTGTATTTTTTTACATACTATTAAATAGTATGAATTTCAATCTTATCTGAAAATATATCGATGAAATATCATAATAAATAATGAAGAACTATGAAAAACTATGAATAATTATGCAAATAATGAAAATAAATTATAAAAAATTATAAAATACTATGAAAAATTATAGAATTTATGATGAAATAGGAATACTTACAATAGATTTTTATAACTTTTCATAAATAAACGTAAATAATCATAAGTATTCAAAAGATTCGTAATTTATAAATTTATTTAAAATAATTAATCATTATCTTTACTGTAAATAGATCTATGAAATTTGATAATAAATAATGACGAACTATGGAAAACTACGAATAATTATGCTTAACTACAACAAAACTATTAGAATATGTAAAATTATGTAAATAAATTATACAAAATGATGAAATACTATGAAAAATTATAAAATTATGACGAAATAGATATACTTTTAATAGATTCTCATAACTTCTCATAAATAATCATAAATAATCATAAGCTTTCAAAAACTATTATATCTATTACTTTAGAAAATCAATGAAATTTCATAATAAATAATGAAAAACGATGGAAAACTAAGAATAAATTTGCAAAACTACAAAGAACCATGAAAAAATACGTAAAATTGTGAATGTCAAAGATGAAAATAATAAAATACTATTTATCATAATTTTTAATAGCTTTTCATAGATTTACATAACATTGAAAAATTATAAAATACCATTACAATATTATAAAAATATTATTAAACTCAAGCACGTGTAATGATTTTTTGTTATTTTTCATAGAGATTTCGTTATTTTTCATAGATTTTTCGTTTTTTTTCATAGATTTATCGTATTGATTCATAATGATCTTTTGCAATTTTTCAGAATTTAGTTTATATTATACCACCGTAAATTTTCATACTGTTACAAAGTTAAAGTACTTTCATGGATTTAGGTGTAAAGGTTTATGGGTTTAAACATTTATGGATTAAAATGATTATGGCTTTTAAGGTTAACAGGTTTATGGGTTTAAAGATTTATTGGGTTTAAAAGTTTATGAGTTTATGATTAATGGGTTGAATGGTTTGTGGGTTTAGAGGTTTATGGGTTTGAAGGTTCGTAGATTTAAAGGTTTACGGATTAAAAGATTTATGGGTTTGAAGATTTATGGATGGCTTTAAAGGTTTATGGGTTTTGAGTTTTTTGATTTATCAAAATATAGATCTACAGCTTTATGGGTTTGTGACTTTTAATGTTGAGGACTTAAAAGTTGATGGGTCAAGCCGTTCGTGAGGTACGTGGTGTGTAATTTACAGATTTGTACTTTGGTACTTCGAGGTTTGTGGGTTACAATTTTGTTAGTTTGGATGTTTGCAGGATTAAGGGGGTTCATACAAGCAGGAACGTATCAAGAATCAATGTCACCCCGCGCCACGCGCACAGGCTTGCTCGCATGGGGCCCCCACTACCGTAGTCAGAGCGCGTGTTGATACGGCACTGGCACACACACATAGCTCCGTGTCGTCTGTGACTGTGAGCGCACAGACGGAGCGGTGTTCGTCTGTGTGTACCCCCACCACTACCGCGGAGCCTGCGCACGCGTCCGTACACCTAAAATTCCATACTTTCAACTATAATATCTTAAAAACGGTGAAGCTAGGATCTCTGAACTTGTAATCTGATATTCTAATTATTGTTCTTAATAATATATTAGTTTTTCAGACAAACGCCAAATGTATCTTCGAAGTTATAGACTGTAACGATCATCTGCGCAAACGCGTCCCATAAGACGCCATGTTAAAATGTTCAACTTTGCTGCTTAATATCTCGATGACGGTGAAGCTATAGGCTCCTTTTTCTGAGGATATCATATAGATAATGATGTCAGGTCCACGTGGCAAAAGTTTCAAAGACTTCCCAAATAAACGCAAAATTAGATGAACCCCCTTAAGTGTTCGTGGTCGTAGCAGAGGGTTGGTTTAGAGGTTTGTGGGTTTATAAGTTAATCGGTTTACAGGTAAATGGATTTATAGGTTAAAATGGAATTCAATGTTTTATTGGTTTAGCGGGGTACAGTTTTAGAGCTTTATGGGTCTGTGGGCTTAGAAGTTGATGGGTCACGAGGGTCGTGAGGTTCGCTATTCGTAATTTGAAGATTGGGTGGTTGTAATTAGAGGTTTTTGGGTTACAATGTTACTATTTTGGATGTCTGTAGGTGTTTGTAGAAGATTGTAGGTTGGTTTAGAGGTTTGTAGTTTAGACGGTTTTCATGATAGAAGTTTGTTGTTTAGAGTGTTTAGAGGATTATAGGTTTACAAGTTAATGGGTTTAGAGATCTATAGATTCAGAGGTTTATGGCTTTAGAGTTTTATTGGTTTAGCGGGGTATAGCTTTATGGGTTTTTATGTTTTTGGGTATAAGTCTATGGGCCAAGAACTTGGTGAGATATGAGATTTGTAATTTTAAAATTTGTGAGGTATGAGGTTTGTGATTTTAAAATTGTACTTAAAGGCTTATGGGTTGCAATGCTGGAAGTTTGTAGGTTTGCAGGGTTCAGAGATTTATGGATTTAGCGTTTTATTGGTTTAATGGGGTATAGGTTTAAAGCTTTATAAATGTTTATGTTCGTGGGTTTACAGGTTTATACGTTACGAGGTGTATTTGCAGTTCATTTGCAGGTTTAGAGACTCAGTTTTAGAAAAAATTTGGTTATAGGTGATAGCTTTTAGAAGTAATAGAAAAAAGACAATAACATAATTATAATTTCTTTAACATTGAATTCATTTATTAATTATAACCTATAAGTCTTTTATTTATATACATGATTAGTCTCCCAAGCATCCTCTAGGAACAAATGACATGTAATTTTTTTCTTCTGTAGGCAAAAAAATGCATGGCCGTCGTATATCACTAGGCTCGCAATATCTTAGACGCTGTGATATTATTAGTGGTTTGCTATATTTTCTAATGTGATCGACTTTTACATGCCTATTTTCTAAAAAATTAGAATATAATCTCACATTGTGATATAAAATTATGACTTTTTCTTCAAGCACTTGTTTGATTACTAGTATTTTTTTTATGCATCCTACGTCGCCGTTTTTATTTTCAAAGAAATGATCACTTGTTCGTGTACACCTATCGTAGTCCATGGATGTATAACGAATTTTTTTGTAAATCAATCTATCATACACTCTACATTCTTCTGATTCAATTCCAGGTATACAGTCTTGTTCAGACGGGCATAGTGCATAGTTTTTTCCTGATCCAATTAAAATACAATCATCAAATTGATTGCTGGTTTTTAAACTATTTTTGTAAATACTCTCACAAAATTCAACTACTTCTAAATTATTATAGTACTTTTCAGCGAACTTTTTAACTGATTTTTTAAGAAGGTATTTTCTAGCTAATTGTAATGCGACGTTTTTAGAACTTTTTTTTGAAAGCAGAAGTATTCTATTTTCATCTTCAAAATCAAAAGTATTGTTCATCCATAATGGCCCCCAATCCTTTACTGATTTCACAATGTGATCTAATAAGTGCATATTGTACGTCATTGATCTTTTTCCGAAGTACTTTTGCATGTACACAGCAAATTTTGTTAAAAGATTTTGTACTTTATCAAGTTCTGAAATAGTAACAGATTCTTGAAGAAGAATAGTAATTGCACTAACTAATAAGGCTAAATGTGTTATATACTTCTTCGGTATGAGATCTTGTAAACATGGCAATGCATACCAAATGATCCAAGATCGCCACTCTGAAGCTTTCCACAAATTATATTGATCTATATCTCGTGGACACTTCGGTGGCAGAAAATGTTGCAATCTCTCATTGATGAGTGCTTTTTTGGATGGTGAACCAATATAATATTCTGTATCAGATGATGTTAGTCAAATAGTTGTATATTGTGCTACAACGCCTAAAAATAATGAATGCATAGGATCAGGAATCATACCTCTGACCAAATTAAAATGCTTTAAATTCATGAGTGATGATGGTCCTTTGACACCATCTATGGCACCTTGGCATGTAGAACCAGCAAGCACCAGTTCTCTTTTTGTTTCCGCATCTGTACGTAATTGGGGTTTAGTTACAGTGATAGGGTATTTTCTGTAGCCCTCGACATTTTCTGTTGGATGCTTGCAAAATGTACATCCAAAATAACCATTAAACTGTTTCATTGTTAGAATTTTCGGTCGCGCGACAGAGTCTACTACACATATTAATGGCAGCGCTTTGGTTTTAATGTCTTGATTTGTATTTGAAGTCCATTTAATTCCAGTTTCAGATAAAGCATTTGCATCATTAATAAATGGCTCTAAAAATAAGTTCATGTCAGGTTCTTCTGTATCTACCCAAACACCAGCCAACATTATATTATCTTTTCTAGCGGCTGGTGTTAATTCATTAATTGATAAATATATTGGCCAAATTGTCACTTTACTCGAGTTCGCACTTTTGCAACCATCAGTATTGAACGTATAAGATAAATTATTAATATTATGAAGTGGTTGGCCTATGTGTGTTAATTTTTTATACAATCTACCATCATAAATATCTTCTATACCTTCAGCATCATTGAGTTTCTCTCTTGCAAATCTTTTTTCAAGATTGTTTTCTACACTTTTAGTTTCAAGTAGTTTGTTTAATCGGGAAGCAAAATTTAAAGATACAAAATATTTAGTAGGCTCATTGGAGTCAATTCCACAAGAACAGCTTTCATTAAAATGATCATCATCCTTTTTACCTAAATAGGATCGGCAACGAGAAAATATGATATGCAATTTCTTCATTTTCAACTGGAAAATATTTCTGAATTTTATATTTTGTACTTGGAACTGCTTCATGGCCTAAAACTACATTGAGCCCTTCTAAAACATCCACAATAGTTTCCCAAGTGAAATTGTGCCTTAAGCCTATTGTTAAAAATATCACCATTGCTTTAGCACGGCTTACTTTAGAACATTTACAAACGGTCTCTTGGAGATATATTCGTTCGAGACCTGCTTTTACATCCTAAAATATCAAATATTTATGACAAAAATATTAATGCCCAACACAATGTTAGTGGTATAAGTGGCATATACTTACATTTCTAGATATACCCTCATCAGTTTGAGAATATTTTTGCGAATTAAATAACGCGTCATCATCGTAAAAGGGATTAGCCTCTAATAACGATTGCTCGGATGCATAAGATAACTGTGCATAAAAAGTAAAAATTGTAAATTAAGTACATGTTTGTAGTAATGAGATAATTTGTAATTGTATTCTGACATTAAAATGAAAATTAATTATAAATAAATTACAGGCGATCATTTTTCAGTATTATTATGAAAAATTAAGAGTTAAATAAGATTTTCAACTCTAAAAACTACTTTTAAAACATCGGTTAAGCAAGTCTATGGAAAACTATGATAAACTATGGAAAACAATCAAAAACTATTAAAAACTATGAAAAATGATGAAAAACTAAGAAATTCTATGGAAAACTACATAAAACCATGAAAAATAAATTATTATAAAATATTTTGAAATATTATTGAAAACTATGAATGGTTAATAACAAATTATTTAATTTAAGAAAAACTGAAAAATTATAAAAATATTATGGACTGGAATACGTTCCGTAGATGTTCAGGATTTTTCATATATTTTTAGTATATTCCCATAATTTTTCATAACTTTTTATATTCCACAAGATGTACCCTGGTAATTTACTGCATTTAATAGCATGATAAAAATGAAGAACATAATTTATTTAGATTTAGATTTTACCTTTTCAATATAAATTTCAGTATTCGTGCATATTCGAGCATCAATAGAATATTTTTTAGCATTATTGAACTCATTATTCAAAGGTGGGTGGTCTTCCTAGATCAATGAGAAGTTACTAAAAACAATGTGTATATATATAAACCTGAAATAAAACATTCATTGGTGATTCCCGGGTAATATACATGTAACAATCATTTCCGGGACTTTTTGACATTTCTGGGATAACCCAACATACTTGTATATGGATCAATAATTTCCGGGCACTAAAATTAGTACATTCAGTACACATGCGTGTCTATGTTTATGGCTGCTTGTGTCTGTGTGGGTCTAGTTCTGTGTGTGTGTATTTATCTCTGTATTTGTATTGTTCTGTGCGCACGTTTTCGCTCGTGTGTGTGTCAGCCTGTGCGTTTGTGTATTTAGATGTGTATGAAAAAAGTTTATTTCATTATTTCAGATAACTTGCAACGCTTATGAGGTAGTTCATTATTTAAAGCAGTAAATTGCAGAACAGTGATAAATATGCTATATACCCGGAACGCTCGACGGGGCCGGATACGCACCCTGATACGCGCCTTATAAGGGGCCTGGCGGGGTGCTTTTTCAGAACCTTGTAATTTTTCTAAGACAACGGACAAGACTCTTACGTTAGTCTTAAGTTAATTTATGTCCTGTAAAAAGGCGAGCAAGCCTCGTGATCGCTCTTGCCCGGAGCAACCCGTGATTCCTCCCCTGCAGAAGCGCTCGCTAGTGCCTAGGTGCCACCTGGAATCTCGGTGAACTTGCCTTAGGGGTTGCTACCTCCTTCGACTCTTTCTACTGGCCTAAACTCTACTACACAAGTCTCACATGACTTTGGCGGACGCTCTACTAATACGGTTGCCCCAGCAACCCACTCAACAGGAAGTCTCCCAGTTCAACTCTGAATACCACGAGTGTGAGCGAACCTTCACACCACTATCGGCATAGGGCGCCACCATAGAAGAGCATACAAGGCTCTTCTATGGTTCTTGGTATGATGAATGGTTGGTGCATCGGGCCAACCACATGGTGCAGCGGGCCATTCACCAGCAGGTCTACGTTGAAATCGCCCCAAAACGATCTAAAGGCACTGAAAGCAGAGCAGAGCTATCAGAAGCTCCTGGAAGGAACCGACATTGCCCAGCAACCACCCCAAGACATTATGGAGGTCTACTGGACCAACGTCTTTACCCAGCCGGCAACAAACATCCAGCCACAATGTCAGAACCGACGATCTCCAACCACGTAGCCCTTAGCCAAACAAAAAGCTCACTACGCGAAAAATCGGACGCCACACCATTTAAATTTTTTATTAAACTATAGAAAATATTATCCACCAAATTAAATTTGAATACAAAGAAAAATTACAATGAGCCCTTCAGGTTAGTCGAACGCTCCGGCGCAGCAGCTTGTGTGAAAGCAATTACAAGAGTGCGAAGTCACAACTAACTGCCGGTCCTTCTCGCTGCTTAGTGTCCGTTTGAACACAATTTTCGATCTGACTGGCTCGTTAAATTTTGCAATCATTCTGCATATATGTACAGGTGGTGTTTGTGTTTTCGCGCTATACCGAACCTGCCGATAGCCGAAACGGTATTCATTACACGGTCTTCAACACCTACTCGACCACCATACGGCGAGTCACCTCAAGGACTGTGACCTGATGCTGAACAACACCAAGTCACGTACGGTCACTATATTCGGAGATTTGAATAGAATGAAGACAGTGGTCGATACCAGACTCACCTTCACCATATATAGGGTCAACCGCACTAAAGACTACAGCTCACCCTAAAATCTATTATCACATCACCCCAGGAAGAATTACCATCAGCAAGCTTCAGCGAATGGAAAAACTGGTGACAGCTACAGTAAGACAATCGTCATCTCCACTAAAAGACACCGTGGTAGGATACTTCCATGCCCCTGTCAGAGAAGGAGGTCTGAAAATTCATCTGCGAGCTGGCTAAAGCCTCTCCACCGACGCAACCGCCTTCTCAGGCTCTTACTAGGTCGAGATGAAACCAACGTCACGGATCCTTACCTAACCAAGGAAGTTCTTCAATACAACAAAGGACTAACCGTTGAAAAGCATGCATTTGAGATTTCCAATAAAAATTTCAACCAACACTAATGGATGACGGACTGTACCGCACTACTTACCGGCAGAGATTATATCAAATTTCACAAGGGCAGAATTGGTGCCCTTCCCACCAGAGCCAGAACCACGAGGGGTGGTCAGACACAGCGATTGGAACTGCCCTGCGGGGTGCGTACTGCCGGAAACCGGCAAACATATGTAGCAGATATGCACCAGCATCCGCAACGCGGGAATTGTTCGGCATAACTGCAAGCTCACCTATATTGGTAGAAACTTGTGACGCCAATGCTTCACGATGTATAACAAGCCGCACATCTCCATCAGCGCCTCAGTCTCACCTCTGTCACTACGTCTTTGTCTCTATGTGTCTGTCTTTATCGATATATCACTGTCTCTACGACTCTGTCTATATGACTCTATATCTATGTCTCTGTCGGCACGTCTCTCTGTCCCTACTCTCTGTCTACAAAACTGTCCCGACACCTTCGCCGCTGCACCTCTGTCTCTACGTCTCTGTCTTTACGTCTCTGTCTATATGTCTCTGCCACTGCATCTGCCTCTACGTTTTTGTATCTATCTCTGGCTCTACGTCTTTGTCTCTCTGACTTTATCTTTACATTTCTGTCCCTACGTCTCTGTCTGCGTATCGGTCTTTACGTCTCAGTCTCTATCTCTCTGATTCTACGACTCTGTCTATATCACTCTATCTCTACGTCTCTGTCTTTCCGACTCTACCTTACATCCCTGTCTCTATGTCTCTGTCTCTATGTCTCTGTCCCTACGTCTCTGTCCCTACGGTTCTGCCTCTACGTATCGGTCTCTACGTCTCTATGTCTCGATATTGTTGACTCTGTCTGTACGCATCTGTCTCTAGCTTTACGCGCCTGCCTCTACGTATTTGTCTCCACGCCTCTGACTCTACATCCCTGTGTACGTCTCGATCTCTCTGCCTTTGTCTATACGTCTTTGTCTCTACGTCTGTGTCTGCACGTATCAGTCTCTACATCTCGGTCTTTACGCCACTGTTTCTATGTCTCTGTCTCTACCTTCGGTCCGCGTTTTCGTTTCGACGTCTGTATCTCTCCGACTCCGTCTCAACGTCTCTTTCTCTGTATCTCTGCCTCTACTTCTTCGTCTCCACGTCTCAGTCTCTACGCATCTGTCTTTAGGTCTCGGTCTCTATGTCTTTGTCTCTTCGCCTCTGTCTCGACATCTTTATCTTTACGTCTCTGTTTGAATATCGCTATCTCAACGTTTATGTCTCTATGCTACTTTGTCTTGATATTTCTATCGCTGTCTTTCTGGCTCAGAGGTTTCTCTTTGTCAAATCACATTCTTCTTTCACACTCTTTCTGCGTTTTTGACTCTGACTCTGTGGCGCTGTCACTGACTGGGTAAGCTTCTAGCTATAAATGTTTTTAATATTGTAACATGGGGGGAGGGTTTACCGTTATTAGTCAGGCTCTTCCTACCTGAAGAATTAGCCTCCTTTTACCCACGATATAACACCGCGTAATTGGCTTACCTTCACCAATTACCATCTCGACTTGAGATTATTTTCTTGAACAGGGGGGTCAAGTGATAGCAACAACTCTGAGATTGCCGATACAACCGGCGTCGTGACAGCGGTCCGCTGAGACCTTCGATGAACGCAATATTTCCCTGAAAATAATGCTCGAGAGGACAACACAAGGAACATAAGACACTCGCTAATAATAACACGCGGATACGTGAAAATGAACCACTTTTATTTATTAAACAAAATGCCAGACGCCGCCATTTTGGAGTCACACCGGTATGTTTCTGTAGCCGGGAATTCACGGCACTCGTGGCCTGGTCGACGACGCTCCTCCGCCCTGGACAGCACCTGTAACTGTCACGGAAAACGACCTGGTTACGATCCCCCGATTGACTACCCTACTCGATCCCAGTTCTGCAACAATATCGATGGAGAATTCGTCACCTCGCACCCCGGTGGAACCTGAAACGCCAAAATAATACGCCGATCTCGACCCGCACAACACCGCGACTCGTCGAACACTCTAACCACTACTCACTTGTGCACAGCGACTTCCCGATCGACGATTACTTACTCTATCTTCCTATTCTCATATGGCCTAACCTCCAAAATACGACACTACCCATATAGAAACTTCTAAGTCGAGAGAAAACGTCTGTACTCGTCGATGACTGGTGATCACGAGTGCAAGTCCTTGCTATGCAAGGAGCACACTCTCTGCTCGCTTCCCCCCTCTACTCTAACGTAGCGCCTCGCGGCAGGCCGCTACTGTACGCACTGCCCCCTCTACCTGTTGCGGTAGTTTATGCACCTTCCGTGTGCGCGCTCTGCCATGGACGCTCGCCCAGACAGTGCTAGTGTGAGTATGTGTGTGCGCGCCGTCGTCGCGGCCTCATCGGCGCCGTGGTTGTACGCATGTCAGCCCCGCAGACCATGTGCACCTGCCGCGGCATCGTCTTCTAGTGACTCTGTCACAATATATGATCTAATAAAAACTCGTTTCTCTACCTATGTCATGAATGGAGGGGCCAAGACCATAATTTTTAGTTTGTTGACGTTTTGGGCCACTTATTGTCACACCTAAGCTCTTACAGTAGTTAGCCCTTGTTTACTCTGCCAGTCCGAAACAAAATGGCGAAGAGAATAAAAAATACAATGATACTTTTGTCCTACTGTTCTATGCCATCGAGTTTAATTTGACTCACAGAGACGTGACAGGACTCGGATGGACGCAAGGGGATATATAAATCTATATCTATCTATTAATATGCGGAACGCTAGTTACAGGATGAAATTGGGTATATAACGGTAGTTTTGGGTATCTACGGTTGTTTCCGGGTAACCCCGGAAAAATTGTATGTATAACGGCAGTTTTCGGGACTATTAAGATGCTTGCCATATCATAAAAATATTATTTCTTTAGTAATTGCTCGGTAATTTTCCGTAATTTTGGTACTAAAAGTGGGTGCCGCAGGTGTTGCAGCGAAAGTCAATAACCTGATGGTCAATATTTCTTTAGTTCTGGATGATTCTACAATGTTTATAATGTTATTTCAACACTCATTGTGTAACTTTTAAAGCCTATCCCGTGAAGGACATTGTGTAACTTTTAAAGCCTAACCCGTTGTGTGTGTGTGGGGGGGGGAGGGGGGTGACGATTTGAGTCACAAAGAGTCATTCTACACGGAGTTAACACGTATGCCTGAGGGAGCGGCCACAATGACATGATCGATTGTTTTGCCACGCGAGATGTCTCGAGTGACGGCCAATCCTAGCTTGGCTCAAGCGAACTTGGGGCTCTCGGCCACACGAGCCAAGATGGGATTCATCGTCACTCGATACATCACGCGTGACAGAACAAGCTATCACGTTATTGTGGCCGCTACCTGATACCGACATTACACGGAGTTGCTGTTCTAACACTATAACGTCACGGCTCCTCTAGTTCACTGCGTTTCTTTCGACTCTTTACAATTATCGATAGAGCAAAAATGTGCTACCCATGATGCCAGATGTATTTTTCTTGCCTCGCCGATGATTGGAAAAGCCGAGAGGAACGCAGTGGAATGAGGGAACCGTAACTCCGTAACCGTATTGGAACCGTAACGGTGAAGTATCGGTGGCAAGGGCTCTTGCATGAGTAAAGGAACATCGAGGAATAACACGTAACAGCCAATCACAAGCAAGCTTTAAAAATACTTGTTTCTTTTAGGGATGAACAGAAAAGAACAGTTTTATTGAGGGCTCTTGCACGAATAGAGGAATAGAAGAAATATCGAGGAATACTGAGGATTAATGAGCTCGCGCTGTGTATTTATGTTCCTCGAAGTGTCACTGTTCCTTGGTGTTCCAAGCACAGGGACACACATCGAGGAACATAAACACACAGCGAGCTGGTTCCTTTATTCGTGCAAGAGCCCTAAATCTCGCTTTCTATGGGCCCCTAAGAGATTAAATCGAGATTTAGGGCTTTTGCACGAATAAAGGAACTGGCTCGCTGTGTGTTTATGTTCCTCGATGTGTGTTAAGGCTAGGACCCTTGAAAAAGGAACAGATGAAAAACACAGGAATAAAAAAAAACAAGAGAGAACATCAAAGAATCGATCGTTGTGTGTCGTTGTGTCCATGATCAAGTGCTCATAACCTACGAACTACGGTAAGTTTATGAAAAAATTAATAATAATAAGTAACTTTTATAAGTGAATAATTAAATTTATTTGTATAATATAATTGTGGTTAATTGTGGGAAAGATTATGGTCATTTCATTAAATAATTAATTGAACTCTAGATTCAATTATTTTCCTTACCTGAAATGACAATAATCATTCCCATAATTAACAATAATTATATTATACAAATAAATTTAATTATTCACTTATAAAAGTTACTTATTATTATTAATTTTCTCATAAACTTACCGTAGTTAGTAGCAGGTTATGAGCACTTGATCGAAAACAACGACACACAATGAGCTATTCCTTGTTGTTCTCTCTTGTTCCTTCCTATTCCTGTGTGTTTCATCTGTTCCCTTTTTAAGTGTCCTAGCCTTTTCTGTTCCTGAATGTGTGTTCCTGTGCTTGGAACACCGAGGAACAGTGATATATATATATATACGAGAAAAACTTGTTCCCTATATCTGTTCCTTGTATGTATAGATATAGTAACGCATGTTAAATTCTATATCTGTGTGCTGTTCCTTTTTCTATGTATAGGGGCCCGTATTGGATGACAGGTGTTATTCCTCAGCGTGCCTTCATCGGTGCAAAGGCCTCGACACGAGGAAACAGAGACAACGACTGAATACAAGGAATAGCATTGGTTATATATCTATATATCTAGGGAACAGTGAAGAACAGCGTCTCTGTTCTTCATATTATATATAGAATATATATAACAAAAATATATAACAAATGCTATTTTGTTGTATTTAGACGTTGCCCATTTTCTCATATCAAGGCCTCAAGAGCCCCGAGAGCCCGTAGAATGTCTGTGCGAAATGTGTTTGGTTCTGTGTGCATGTGTACCTACTGCAATATATCATGTGATTATCAGCTGATAAAAACGTCACCTGATTATCAGCTGATTTTCACCTTGTGATCACGTTCATATTTTTATTCATTACTGTTATTATTATTTACTATTATTATTTATTATGATTATTTATTATTTAATATATTGTTTAAGGATCTTAATGGCCACACTACCAGGGTAAATAAAGAAAAACGTATAGGTTTTTCAACGTTTCAAGAGTTTATTATACTCTCCTCATCAGGCTAAAAAATATATTAAAAATTAAATCGTTGATCAGTAAAGAATAATGTCACAAAATTTTTTTAAGAATATTATAACGAGTAACTTACAATAGAAACGCGAAGTCAATAATTTGACGGAATGATATTCCGCTAGTCAATAGTTTTCAAATTCGGATTACAATCCTTTTATAG
>JAPYZP010002244.1:0-13970 GCA_030522985.1 Torymus sinensis
TTTTAAAATCTCTAAAGTACATCTTATCATTTCCAAATGTCTTTATCACCATGACTACTCATTTTTATAAGCCTTGAAACTATTGCATAACGGCAATTGCACTTATGAATCTTAAAAAGATGCGCGCGGTCAACAAAGGCGCATTACTATATGATACATCGTCTTCCGCGAAACAACTGAGAATGTGAGTTATAAGTAATGCAAATGAAATGCAGTAACTGCATCACGGACCTTCTTACGGAACCGCTGCCGGCCAATGAGCGGCATCATGCACAGCATTTTCGCCGACATGGCAGCTGACCACCAGGCGAAGTGCCGGAACACCTCGTTGCTCTGCAGTGCCAAGAAGTTCGACATCCTTGATCTTTACTATTTAACTTATCCTTCTTAATTCCCGAGCTATTCTATGCGCCGCGGTCGACGTGATGCTGCCTGGCGAAGTAATCAAACGAGACTGGACGCTACCAGTATTCGTATAGCGTCTGCGCGCTCGGTGCCTAGTCAGGAAAAAAGGCTCTTATACTTACTAGTTCGCGAATTCACGATAAAGACGTCGCTTACGTAACACGTCGTCTGTTATTATATATAGCGACTATGTGAAGTGCCGGACGGACATGTGATGGGTTTTTGCTCTTTTCTTCATGAAACTCCGTGCGTGTTTGCGGATATAATATTATTGTTTATTTCCGTCAAATGTGAAATCGGTCTCGAGTATTATATATACGCAAGACGATATAATATTAGCATAACTCGCGGATTATCGATGCGAAGGACTTTAGCGCAATATTTTTGGGCGTATTAGGTCTTGTATTGCTTGGTAGTTTTGGAATGTGTATATATTCATATATCCGTCGCGTTTTTTTATAGTTCAAAATTCACTGATAATGGAATTAGACATAGCAATATAAGCAATGCTTAATTGATCTTTTTCACTTTTATGTTTTTGTCGGTTGATGTTCTTGAGGCTTTTATAAAAACGAAGTCCGACATATAGGACTACATGTTTTTGTAATGTCATGCTTTTTTTTTATTGAATCAGTGATACTACGTTCCATAAGTGGATAAATGTATAGACTCTGATTCCATTATAAACCGATTAAAACAAAAAGTACAATTTTACTAAAATCCGTTTAATTCTATATACATTCAGATTCTACCTACATCGTTTTGACTTGAATGTCCATAGTATCGTCTTTCCTATAGAATCTCATTTTAAATATATATACGCGCGCACCTATATCTTGTATCAAGCGAAATAAGATATTCATGAATATTCCAGGAAGAATTTAGAGAATAGACATAGGTATAAAAACTGGAAATGTCTTGCTATGTTTGCTGTATTTGTAACTTTTATAACTTTCGTTCTCGAAAAATATTTATTCTTTAATTCTTTTATTTGATTATTTCACGATGTAGTATATAATTGAAAATAGTTATATTATTACATCTTTCGTATATTAACATTAATATCTACATTACATTAGTTTTTTATCTAATTTATTCACTAATTATGTACAAGTATTTTAAAAAATGGTTTAGGTTTTTATTATTACGTAGGTATTCGCTATCATTTATTCCTGTAACAATCCTTTGTCTATCGTCTTCATCTGCGCGGGGCGCGCGCGCAGGTCTATGTCGCGAAAAGTGCAACACTTTGTAAACATATATATAGGTATACTTATACTGTCGACCTTGGTGCCTCGGTTATATAGCACAAGCACACTAAGCGCACATCACATGTGACATGGATATAATATAGTGTGTATGTGCCAGTAGTACAAGTTTAATCTCACTTAAACCAGAATCTCATAATATTACTTAGAAAATATTTTGATTAACGTTTTCTGGAATATGAAAAGGATCAAATTTATTATGTCTACCTATATAAATTGTTCAATATTACGTTAGGTGAAGAATTCGGCATTTGCGAAAATACGTTTCTTACTGTCGATACCTGGCAAAATCATAACAATAAACTTAACCTGTTTGTAAAAAGGGGATGGTGGGTACATATAGAAGAATATAAGTAACTTCTGCTGTTACTTTTCAAGTTACTTACAACATACATTAAGGAATTTAATTCAAAATATTTTGATTTAGTTTTTGAGAGATTTTATTTAAATTAATAAAAAGTGATTCAAGAATTATACTTACCAAAACACTTTGCATCATCAAAAATTTCTCAAATAATAATAGCTGTGTCTACTATTTGCAATATTCAAGTAAAATTCTCTGACATTAATAAATTAAATTAAAACCATAGATTGAATAATGAACAAAATCTTGAACCTAACATTTATATATATTACAGGTTTCAAAATGACTGGAACACCTTCAAAAAAGTTAAAAACCTTTGATTTTATTAAACAGTTAGAAGAACAAAGAAAGGATGTAAGTGCTATTGAGAATTAATAAAATACCATTAGTTTCTGTATTGTATATAATGTTTTTATTCATCTCTAGGCTGCAGAATCTATAATAGAATTTAAATTTAATAAGAAAAGAGTTAGAATTCTAACAGAATTGGATGAAGTAGCACCTAACAGTAAAGGAATTGTTTACTGGATGTTTAGAGATGCTAGAGTTCAAGGTAAATGTACTTTTAATACATAAAAATTATTGATTGAGTTTTCATATATTTGCATTTTTTTATTTGTTTAGACAACTGGGCAATGTTATTTGCTCAAAAAATTGCCTTGAAGAACAAAGTGCCTTTACATGTATGTTTTTGCATACTTCCAAAATTTCTTGAAGCGACATTACGCCATTATAAATTTTTACTAGAAGCCCTAAAAGAAGTAGAAAAAGATTGCGAACCTCTAAATATTTACTTTCACCTTTTGCATGGTGAACCTAATACTGCAATTGTAGATTTTGTCAATAAATACAAAATGGGAGCAGTAGTCGCAGATTTCTTTCCACTGAGATTACCTTTATATTGGGTGGAGGATATAAAAAAGAAACTTCCAAAAGATATTCCTTTTTGTCAGGTAAATAATTCAATATATATTTTATTTTATTTTATTTTATTTTATTGAAGTAAACGGGCCAAAGCCCTTTAGAAAATACAAAAAAAATACAAACGTAAAATATATCTTAGATTAAACAGAGTCGCAAAACGTAATCTCTACACTAGTATGTAGAACAAAATAAGATGATATCAAAAGTTAATAGTATTTTAACAACTTAGGTTTTAACAATGTCTTGATAATGCTAATATATGCTAATATATTAAATTTTAATACAATAACAATGGATTGTAGGTAGATGCACATAATATTGTTCCATGTTGGGTTACTTCTGATAAATTAGAGTATGCTGCGCGTACCATCAGAAATAAAATAAATTCAAAATTAGGAGAATTCCTTACTGAATTTCCACCTGTAATAAAGCACCCTTACACACCTGATAAAAAGTTTGAGAAAAATAAATGGGATACAGCACTGGATGATATATTAGTTGATAAAACAGTTGATAAAATTAAATGGGCTCAACCAGGTTATCGAGGTGGCATTGATCAATTAGATAGTTTTATAAAAAAACGACTTAGAATCTATTCTGACAAACGTAACGACCCAGTTTGTGATGCTTTAAGTAATTTATCACCATGGTTTCATTTTGGTATGATATCTGTTCAACGATGCATCTTAGAAGCTGCAAAATATAAAAGCCAGCACAAGCAATCAGTAGAGGCATTTATGGAAGAAGCTATAGTTCGACGAGAACTTAGTGATAATTTTTGTTTTTACAACACAAATTATGATAGCCTTAAAGGAGCATATGATTGGGCTCAAAAGACTTTAGCTCAACACAAGTAATATAATTTTTTTAATTAAATTATTTTTATAAATAGTTTATTGTCAATTTAATAATTAAACTTTTTTTTTGTAAAACAGGGATGATAAAAGAGAATATGTTTACACATTGGAAGAGTTAGAAAATGGATTAACTCATGATGATTTGTGGAATGCTGCTCAAATTCAATTAGTAAAAGAAGGAAAAACTCATGGTTTCCTTCGAATGTATTGGGCTAAAAAAATTTTAGAATGGACTAAAACTCCAGAAGATGCTCTTAAGTATTCTATTTATTTCAATGACAAATATAGTATGGATGGCCGAGATCCAAATGGATATGTTGGTATGCTAATTATAAATATACATGAAACTTCATCATTTTGATTTTCAAATGTTTAATCCAAAATTTGTTCATATTCGTTCTTGTATTCAAAATTAATGTTATTTATCAGGTTGTATGTGGTCAATTTGTGGAATACATGATCAAGGCTGGAGAGAACGTCCAATTTTCGGCAAAATTCGTTACATGAACTACAAAGGTTGTGAAAGGAAATTTGATGTCCAAGCATTTGTCATGAAATATGGAACTAAAGTTCATACTAAAAAGGGAAAGAAAAAATAAAATACTGTGATTTCAAAAGAGAAAAGAATTGATTTGCTTGATCATTGTTTTAGCCATGACAAATAAACAGTATTTTTTAAATGTATTCATAAAAATTAAATATTTTTTTTATAAAATTGTAAAATGGAATACACTGTCTTGGTTCTTTTTTTTTAGATTTAAGAGCCATAAAAATCTTCATTTACAGGCAATGAAGTAAGGGTAGTTGGAACGGTTTCATAAGAAATAAGAGATTCTTTAGCTGCATGAAGGCCTAGTGATACACAGCTTGATTCTTTCCACCCTCTGAGAATTCCAGTTATGATTCCAGCTGCTAAGCAATCACCACAACCACTTACACTTACAACTTCACCATTAAACTTTAGTGGAGGGTATAAACGTGAATGAATTTCGTTAGTTGCAATTAACGTATTATTCTTATCAAGAAATGGTTCGTTTTCTGAAGATTTTCTAGTGATCTAAAAAAATAACAATTTTTCATGTTATATTCAACTGCAAAACTGAGAGTAAAGAAGAAACTTTTGAGTACAAATATAAAAAATTCTTACCAGTAAACCTTCTGCACCCAATGTAGCTATGACTACTGGTATTTTTTTAACTAAATGTTCTGTAATCTGCTTAATAATTTTAAAATCAACTTTGGATTCATTAAGCGGCACAGGTATTTGAAAATATTTAGCTATTGCTATGAGTTCATTTACATTTGGCGATATAAAACACAATACTTTTTCCCATTGTGATCCACTCTCAAATATTGTCAGTGCCTTATGTAGATCTGTTGGCTCGTACCAAACTGTAATGTAAAATTAGAAATTCGAATTAAAACAACTTTAATTAGTAAACAATAAGTAATTCAGTTTATAGCAATTAAATGAATAATTAAGTATGCTAGAATACATTTAAGTTTCCCGCTCGAAAGAATACGAGATACAACTATCCTCTACAGGCAGAATATCGAATTAACTGGAATACTCCATTCCGCCATTTTCACGGTATACTCGGAACTCGGATACTCCGATTCAAGTGAGTCAACATGTATTTACTATAGAGAAGGGACTCTTTTATGTTGAATACATATGCCACAAAGGCACCTTTGCGTAGAAATTACAACTGTAAGCTTGAGTATGCGTCTGCACTCTGCAGTGTGACTCAATCTAGTGCAGCCCGTACTTCGTGGCTTCCGTTACTTGTATGTATCATACTGGAGCATCATTAGTTTATTCTTTAATCGTTATTATTGTTGCCTCTTTAACAAGTGAAATCGACAGAGTGGTTTTTATATATTAGCAAAAAAGGTGCGCGAGAAGGCAACGACATGGGGAAGTCACGCACGGGAAAAACCGCCGTCTTTCTCACCTTTTTGGCGTTCGTATTCGTGGTGATTGCCTTCACCACACCCAACTGGCTTGAAACTGATGGCAAATTAGAAAAGCCGAGATTTATCAAGATTGGTAAATATACATATTATTAATCTTTTATATTATTTTGATTCGTTTATCTTTGCAATAAAATGGTCTGAAATAGTATTAGTCTACTATATGTAGCAGAAGTTAAATATGTAACTAATGAAAACAACACCTGTTAATGCAGATTAAAAAGTTAAGTTCTTTGATTTTTACTTTAAAATTTATTTAATTTTTTAACTCCTTTATTTAAATCATCAAAACAGTAACAAATATTTAAAACATATTTTTAAGAGCAATATATATAAAAATATGATCTATGAAAACATTTGTTGTTATCAGTATGCAGTTAGGTTATAAATGAATTTTTTCATGCAGTGGTATCACTGGTACCCATTATTTTACAAAATATCTATGTTATAAAAAGATGCATCACAGTGATATTCAATGATTTAAAAATTTATCTAAAAAAATATTCAACAATTATCTAATACTTACAAAATATTAAATTGCTATACTTAAAGAAGTATTAAAACATACAAATTAATAATTTACTAGTATTTAAAAATTTTCTTATAAAATTTATTAATTTTTAGGTCTTTGGCAAGTTTGCTTCAATGGGTTTCAAGATATACGTCATTTATATGATACCAGTTTTTATGGATGTTGGTGGGTTTTTGAAGAAGAATACTATATCATTCACGACATTCTGTTACCAGATTTCTTCGTAGCAACACAGTTCTTCTTTACGCTATGTTTTACTCTACTGTTGATCGGTAGCTTCTTGACTGTACTCTACACTTGTTGCTCGAGACAACATGATAAATACCAGTTGCTCCTATGGGCAACTGGGGCCAATTTGACACTTGCTTCTATTTGTGGTATTATATCAGTAATTATATTCGGAGCCAGAGGCGATGGCAGAGATTGGATGCCCAATTGGGAACACAATGATGTTGGCTGGTCATTTGCTTTGGCTGTAGTAGGCAGTTTCGTTCTGTTAACTGCAGGAATTCTCTTCTTAGTGGAAGCCCGAAGATACAAGAAGAAGATTGAGAGAATATTAGGAGAAGATAAAACTCATTCCAATATTTAGGATAGATGCATATTTCAATATTTGCTAAAGAAGAATATACATCACTATCACATGCTACTTGAAAAGCTGCTATAAATTTGGGAAAGTTTACACATTTTTGTGTAAACAGTAGACTTTTAAAGACTTTCTTAATGGATAGTGAACATAAAAGAAAGGCCTAATTTTAATGAAGATCTGATTTTTTTACAATTATTATATTTTAATTAATTTTTTTTTATATTCTGACACGCAATATTTTAATCGGAATGTTATTGTATGAAACGATTCCACAAGCATATATATTTCGATACTTTATTAAAACGTAGCGAGTTCGCGAGATTATTATTATTATATTTACGCATGATTGTTTAAAAAAAAAAATATACATATGTTAAATATCTATGTAACAAAGTAATGAAACGTAATCCGTCCAAAATATGATATACGTTGTATAAGTGTAATATCCGTCCAAAAAATGATATATGTTGTATTGTCTAAACGAATGTAATATCCGTCCAAAATAAGTATTACCTGCGAAATTTTAGAAATGCGACTGAAGCACTTGTAAATATCAAGCGATCGTAGGTATGCGTACTATGACCGAAAAAGCAGTATGCATTAAAGTGCCTTTTTAACTTTTAGCGTATATGACTAGCTATTTCCTGCAGTATTCTCTGCTTTCGAACGAATCTCAAAATCTGTGTATTAATTATTTTTTTGTACGAGACGTTTACAGATTTTAATAAAAATGTTTATTTAACGCTGACCGCAGCCGCAGCACAGAATCATTAAGCGATGCCTACCTTGCCTCCATTTCACACTTTTCTGCTTAACAGACATTAACTGCGGGGATGATGCATGGAACGATGCATAACTAACGATCTCGTGTGGCCTATTAAGAGTGAGAATTTACTCATATCGGCGGTTCGCACGCCCCGGCGTTGTACTTACGCACCGCGAGCGCCGGCGGCACGCGGAGGACGGAAAAAATCATGGTCGCGCTTGTGGAGAAGCATTGAATCACCTCGGGAGGGACCTTCAGCTCGCGCGCGCGCGCTCTCTTTTCCATTTTTTCCCGTGGCATATACATATGTACGCGCGGGGGGGCTTTTGTTTTCTCGGCGCGACGATTCGAGAGCAATCGGCAATTTCTCGTCTTGGGTTTCACCTTCGTTTTTGTGAGTCGCGCGCGAGCGTGCGACGGTACACTTCCGTTATTATGCGAAGAAAACAGTGTCGGGTTTCGTAAGTTTCTCTAATTGCGGCAAATTAAAATCGCGCCTTACCAGTACTTATAAGAATAAGTATCTTATAGGCCGTGGCGCTCGAGTTCAATGATAGACGCGCAGAACAATAGGAAGTAATGTCGTTTTGTAATGAAGTGTTAACGTTTAGGAAATGAATGAAGTTTCGATTTTTTTTTCCATCTCTGTATATAATTAACTGCTTGCAAATCATTATTTTGATGGCAAAAAGTCGATAGAGAGGAAGTAGGCAAGAGATTCCCGTTATTCATGCAACTTTTGTACTCCTTTTGTAAGATACTTTTTGAAAAGAGGTTTATTAAATTTTTCGCAATCCAAAAAGTGAACCAGAAAAAGTTTTGTCTAGGTAGAAAGTAGAAATGAAGAATTAGAAATTTCGCGTCGTTTTGTAGTCACAAATTTTCATGAATTTGCAAATATATAGGTATACGTTTTAATCGAAATTATGAGATTCTGTCTATTTTGTCATTCTATACTATTCGACATTATAACACCAATTTTTTTTTCCCCACTTAAAAACAAAGTCTCACAGTTATAATTACCGTATGACCCGTTTGACTAGTCAGAATTAATATTTAAATTTAATTCCTCGATTAATCCGATAGATATAATAGCCTATTCTAACAATCTGAACGCTCATAAATGCAATACTGCGATTGTATCAAAAGCAAATCTGAAAAGATGCGTAATAAGTAAGTTATGCTCTGCCTAACTAGGATTTGCTAAATACAAAAGCCAACATACAAGCACGTAGGTACGTAAATTAAAGAGCTGATTAAGTAAGAAAATGAAAACAAGTGTTCTCTCGCGGGCTCTGCTTGAAATCCCCGTAAGGAGCGAGGTGAATTCCTTGCCTCGTCGAAAAATCGAAAGTGGAATTTCTAGGCACGTACACACGCAAGTTGACTAAGAATCTAGAACATGTCATTGTCGGTCAATTGTCGCGTGTATAGTTGTGTTTGCATCTTCCACCTGTTCAGGTATGCATGTGTGTAGTCTCGCGATGTATACAAGTACACCGCGCGATTCACGTATGATGCGTACGTTATATGAGCGCTAAAAGTGAACGCGCTCTTATGAATCCTTTCCACCTGCTGCTCCTCCTGCGCCTTTTCGAAAAACGCTCGGGCTATAATTACGCTAAAATGCCTCAAAACGTATAACGGCCGACGCAAATGATTCGATATCTCATCGACGTGAGAAAATGACGACGTTGGAAAAAGGAGAGCATGAAATCGGAGCGCGATAAAGGATCAACAAGTGGAAAAGCGTCAGCAGTATAGTAGGTAGCCACCCACCGCCGCAGTGAGTAGCGCTCTCACACACATGCATTACGCATAGTACCTACAGGTGGGGTCAGGTTAGATGAAGTAACGCCCGTTGGCGCGGGCTCACAACACACAAGAATGATATTAAGTACTGCGGGGAGAGAAAGAGAGAGAGAGAGAACGCGAGAGCGAGGTAGCGTACGAGCGAGCGAGCGCTATCCCACTGCCCAAGCCCAGTCGCAGTCTACGCAGAGCCGTTGGGTGTGGTTAACGTGGGAGCTTTTCTCTCGATGACTCCTCTGTCGTGACACTCGCATCCCGACGCTCGACCGCAGCAGATAGAGATAGATACGTATAGAGATAAGTAGATTCGGGAAAAGTGAGTGAGGGCGCGCGCGCACACAGGTGTCCACTCGGTCGAGGCGCATCATCCGCGACGCCTGCAAGCCAAGATGACTAAGAAGCGCAGCCTGGCGGGGAACGTGGCCATCGGCCTCTTCCTCGTCGCCCTCATTTGCGTCTGCGTGGCCTTCAGCACGCCGGCATGGCTGGTCAGCGATTACAGGATCACCAATGCGAGAATGGACATGCTGGGCCTGTGGCGGCACTGCTTCAGGTCACTGCCTAACCCTAGAGAGGCGGACGCCCCAACCCGATTCTTCGTGGGCTGTCGATGGGTATACGATCCCTTCACCACCGGATACTCGGAGATCAGGGGCTTCCTTTTACCACGTAATTATTCCTTTTGTTTAATTAATTTTTTTTTACCTGTTTCGGTTTCCGATCGTTTGCAATTGTTTGCACGTTGTTTGAGTATTTCTCAGGCATGTAAACAATGTAAACAGATTCAATTATTTTATAGATAATAAAGATATTATAATGCAATGTTTATTGTACGTATAATATTAATATAATACAATAAATTTTGTACAGATATTTCTTTGGACTTAGTTCCATTGTAAGACGAATACAAAAAAAAGTAGGCCAATAATTTATCTAGTTTGATAAGCACTAAAACTTAGTTTTGAAGACTTTTTTTGCAATATAATCATGTCACCGTTATGATTATTATAGTGAGTTTCACGTATTTCTTCAAGGACTAGTCAATTGGATGAAACAAAAAGTAATGTTATTAGAAATCAACATTGTTATTAAATTTTGGAACACATTTTCTTTTGGAATTATTTTATTTCTTAGAGCAATAAATAATTGTCTATTTAAAGTAACAAGTAGGAAATGAATATGTGAAAGTTCATTTTAAAGTATTGCAGAATGTTTGTCTTCTTAACAAGTGCTAAACAGTTAAGAAACACGTAATATATTCTTTAGAAAGATTCTTTTTTTGAAAGGTAGAAAAGTGTTTCACTCTGACTTATTGTTCACTGTTTTTTCAGCTTTCATGGTGGCCACGCAGTTTTTCTTCACTGTCTGCTTTTTGGCGTTCCTGATAACATTGGGCCTCACAGTTCTTTATGCTACATGTTGGGATCCAGAACAAAAGCACTATTTGAATCTCATTCTATCCATTGGAATTTTCCTCACAGTTGGATGTATCTGTGGCTGTATTGCTGTTATTGTATTTGCATGCTTTGGTAATACATCTGGATGGATGCCTGGTCATACTAACAATTATTTTGGCTGGTCATTTGCTCTGGGTGTCATTGGAAGTGTTTTAGGTCTTATTGCCAGTCTTCTTTTCTTTGTTGAAGCTAATATTCAGAAAAAAAAGCGACAGAATCTTAAAGAATCTCAGACGAAATTCCCACTTGAATCTCATAATTAACTATATTTATGACTGTTTAAGAAGCAATTGTGTTGATCTGTCAATTCCGTCCATTTTAAAAATGATATTTTAAAAAGTATTAATTAAGAAAAACGAATGACGAGCTTTTGCTGCAAAAGTAATTTTAATGCATTGTATATTTATAAAGAGCATGAATGTTTTGCTATAATGCTACTTTCATGTACAATTATTGTAAATTGTATTTCTACAATGTATCCGTCCATATATTATAGATATTAGTACAAAACTTTTAAGTTAGTTATTAGATAACTAAAAACCTTTGTTAATAAGTATTTACTTTATATTGTTGTACAAACTTTTTTACAAATAAATTTGTATCTATTATAGCGTTGCTTGTTATTTAAACCCTTCCTAACTAGTTAAAAAATGTATTGGGTACGAGAATAATAAATAATTAACATAAACTTTTATCTACTTCATCATATGGTTTTTATAAAAGTAAATTTTAAGTCACTGTTGCATTGTTAAAATCGCATTGTATATAAATATTATATATGCTCCAAAAACACTTACACCTGCTGCCCTCTACAGGTGGAAGATTAAAATCATGTATGAATGTGCTATAGGCAGTGCAAGTCAAGTAGTAGAGTCAAACCGAACGGGAGAGCGTTGAATATGCCGCGCTATGCAGTTTGTACGTAAGCGCCACCAACTAAAGGCTGAATCAAACATATGAGGCGTGGTCGCGTTAGTTGATGACACTACTCCGAATTTCGACTTGTAAACAATTGGAGTAATTCTTTCATTCTAAATCCGTACTTTTGTACGGATATAAGAATTGAATAACTATACCTGCCAAAATGTTGGATTACCCCAAAGCGTCGAGTGAGTAAAAGTGGTGTAACTACTGTAAGATATAAACTTAACCTATGGATGGGGTTTATGTGATAACATTTATTTTTTAGATGCCGTTGTATTCGGAGGAATTATTACCTATGCAGCAGGTATCCTCCTTGTTATGTCTTTTACCAGGTATAATTTTTTTAATATACTATTGAAATTTGCAATCTAATTCATAATTCAGTTGTTACTAATGAATAACTTTTTATTTACAGTCCATACTGGATACAGTCATATGTAGAGACATTTAGCAGTTTTAAGCACATGGGCTTATGGGAGTATTGTTTCGAAAACTTCCGTTATCCATATTATCAGTTTGACAAATTATTCAATGGCTGCCATCATGTATTTTCTCAAGAATATTATGTTATTCGTGAATGGCTACTTCCTGGATGGTTAATGGTGGTACAAGCATTTGTAACGTTAGCTTTACTGCTGTCTTTCTTTGGACAAGCAGTGCTTGTATTGATTTTAATAAGATTTCCTCTAAAATTTGTACTGGAAAATGAATGGCTCCTCTCAAGCATTGTTTGTGTTTGTAATGGTATCGCTGGTGAGTTATATGCAATATAATTATAACTGTTATAGTGTCTGAGTATAATCACACCTATTATGTTTTGCAGGTGCATTACTATTCCTGTCAGTTTCAATTTTTGGAGGACAATGTTGGAGAAGAGATTGGCTCATGTATCCAAATTTCAATCACTTGTCCTGGTCATATGGATTAGCTGTTATTTCATTCTTCTTTCACTCAGCAGCTGCATTTTTCCTTTATTTAGATGCCCGATCTGGATACAAACGGCGTAGGGAATCTCGTAATTTAGTTATGCAAATGCAACCCAACCCTCAAACTCACCATGGTTTGCAACGCACGAACTATATTTAAGAAAGACTAGGTTCAGATTTACGTCTGATTAAATTATTATTTTATAACATTTTTGTCATCCAATCTTAAATAAGTTTTACTTGAATCTCGAAACTAACAACTTTTATAAATATTTACGAAACGATTGTTTATTCCGTCCATTTTTAAAATAATATTTAAGAACGTATTTAATAAGCGTTGAATGACGAGCTTTTACAGCAAAAGTAATTTTAATGTGTTTTTTATATTTAAAAAGTGTATGAATGTTTTTTTATCATGACACTTTTGCAATTATTATAAATTATACTCTACAATTGATCCGTCCATATATTATATAGATATTAGTACAAAACTTTCAAGTTAATTAAATTAACTCAAAGTTTTTGTTTACAAGTATTTACTATATATTGTTGTATAAAATTTTTTACAAATAAAGTTTGTATCTTTTATAGAATTATTATTACTTGTTACTTCAATTCTACCCAAACATTTATAAAGATACATTATCAGATGTCTTTATCAGTGTGTTCATTAGAAACTAAAAACTGCCTTTTAGGATTAATTAAAGTACATTTTTCACTCCATCCATCCATTATTATTAGATATTAATTTAGATATTTAAAAGTATGATATTAGAACAAATATTGTAGGATAAGCGCGCAAATTGGATGACAAAAATGGTATGATCTAAATCTTCATATTTATAAAACTTCTAAAAAGTCTTTAGAAAGTAAAATTTGATAACTCTATTATTGCTTTGTTTTAAATATTCGACTGCATTTGAAAGAAAATGTATTTTTGATAACGAATCTCCGTAGTGATTATGACTTACAAAAACTGATTAGGTATATTTACGTTTTGTTTTTAACGGTTTATCGATATCATTTTTCAGACAGTTTACAAAGTAATGTAAATAAGTGCCTTTACTGTTTTCTATAATAAATACTTAATGTTTCTCATAAACTTGATGTTAATTACTGATAATGAATAGTCCTACCATAAAAACCTGTTATAATAAAATATAAGAATAATG
>JAPYZP010002245.1:0-24340 GCA_030522985.1 Torymus sinensis
GACGTCACCGAGTTCCCCGTGTGCAGCCGACGCACCAATTAGGACTCGCGGAGCCTCGAGAGGGATTCTTACCCTCTCTTACATTCACCCCGTTACACTCCATATAAAATGAATATGAAAACTTCTACAATATTATTACTAATATATAAAATCACGTAAATCAAATCAAATCACGTAAGTGTAGTTTTTTAATACACTAGCGAAAACCATGCGCGCTGCGCGCGCTCTATATGTACTTCTTTTATTAAACATATTAACGAAACTCAAAATTTTACTATTACAAAGCTACCTCTTGCAGGAAGCAAAATTCACTTCAGAATTCTATACCACTACGACATTTTACATATAATTCTAAATTATTTAGGTAGGTATGCGAAATTCTTTCCTAAAATTCATTTTGTAATTGCGAATACATTCTAGCAATACAATTTAAAAATCCTTTTCACGAAATTTTTTATGAAAAATCAATATTTATCATCATATTGTCGTCGTAATAAAGGAATAATAAAAATTATGAATAATGAGAATTTGTTTTAAAAAAAAATATTAGAAATCAATAGATTGGTTTTAATCACTTCGTATCTACATTTTCTACTTCTTGAAGATACTCTTTGAGAAAGCGTTCTGGTAATTCAGTTAGCAGCGGTTTTTTTGTTGTAAAATAACCAATCTTTACTAAATGAAATTATTTTTGTATTCGCCTTTTTAGCTTTCAAATTATATCAGAATAATCATGTTAGGCATCGATTGAAAATGTATACTAAAAAATATTTATGGATCTCTCTTATATTATGAACAATGCATATAGGTATAAAAAAATTATTCTTTTAAGAATTTTCCTGAAACACTATAATAACAACGTATTCTCGAAAACATGACTTTTTTATATTTCTAAAATACTTAACGAAATAAACTAATTTTGTTAAGTTCAAGTTTTTAAAAATAAATCATATTTAATAATATCCCATCTTTTTCAAAATTGAATCTACTTGTGCAATAACGGTTAAAATATCTGTAAAATTTGCGTCCGATATCTTTGTTACAAGTAAAAACTCACTCATAAATAAATCTTCCATTTTCGCGATGGGTGCCTTTCTCTGATAGCTAAGTATACCGATGCCTCTGAGCGTCTTTCAGCGTCTTTCGTCGAGTCGTCCACATATTACTTGATGCAACCCGATGTGCCTCATCACGATATGCACACGCAACATTTTCATTCATTGAAGAGTTTTGGTGGTTCGAAAAATACCCCGCCCCCTCCCTTCCACACACACACGCGCGCGCACACACACTAAAACATGGAAGATAGTATATATAATGTATGATAGGTGCACAATACAAAAAATTATTTCTTTTGCTGTAGAAAATAATATAATAATTATTATACATAATATCTTGTAAATATTTTTATCAGATTTAATATTTTTATATCTTGTATGAAATTATTATAATGAATAAGCTAATTAATCTTGTTATACATAAATAATTTGTCTATTATTAATAGAATCATCACATTTTTTACAAATAGTCTCTACTATTTAAAGACTACATTTAATATAGTGCAAATTGCGAACACATAGGTTGAGTAATATTTATTACTAATCTTATATGATAATTAAGTATTCTAATATACATAAAAAATCCTGGTATTTGATTTAATTAAAGCCTCGCATCAATGACTCGACTAAAATAGAAATGTAAAAAAAAAAACTAAATAGTATGATTATTATTCACATAAATTATATATTTTATAACGCGAAACTTAAAAAAAAAACTAACTAGAGCTTATGGCGGAATAATTTAACTGCATAAATAATTTTCGTTAATATACGAAATTGGTTAAGACGACGAAAAAGTAGTGAATTCCATAATGCCCAATATTATATTAATTATACAAATAAAAATAAAAATTCAGATAAGAATTACGTAAACAAACTAGTCTTACAAAGTTCACATTAAAGAAGTATTATAGTTATCAATATATGAACCTGAATATTGAATAACAATTACGTGCATATAGCAACAGTTCACTTCTCCGATTATTTAATCATTTTTTTAAATTGACTATATTTTAAAAATTTTATTTCTTATATTACTTATACTGGAACCGTTTTATAAATAAGTGACGTTAAATTAGATACTCGAGCTTACGAAAAACGTCGGATACACAACTTCGGCAACGTTAATTTAACTTTTCAAAATACACATAACTACTTAATTATCCTACTTTTTCATCGCCTCAAAGTCCTGAACGACAAAAGTGCCAAGGAAAATAAAAGCGACTGCACCGGTGACTTTCTACGGTATCTTTACTGGTATGAATCTTGACCTATCGCCAACTTTAGGCGAAAATCTCAGATTGACCTTCTCCTTGCCTTCCTCGCCCACTTCTAAGAACGTATTCCAGTCGACCAGAAAATAGAGTCCAGTTTTCGGCCTGGTGGGCAGCACGGGATCCGGCTCGGGTGTGCTACCGCCGAACGAGTCCTCGAGATCGGTCAGGTTGACGTTCGACTTCTTGCCCGAGTCGTCGGTGGTGGTCGTGTTGCTGATAAATTGGTTGATGTCGAAGCTGTCAAAGAAACTCGCCTTCTCGGTGGACCCAGAGCTCGGCGTAGTGGTGCTAGAGGTGTCAGTTTTATTGAGAAATTCGGAGATGTCGAAAGTGTCAAAGATGGACGGTTTCGAGGATGACGATGATGACTGATCGGTTTTCGTTGTTGAGGACTCGGACAGCTCCGAGAACGAACCAGAAGAATCTGAAAGCACGGATTTTTGCTATATCATGAAATGTTTTTGGTAAGATTCAGTGATGCCAAAACTGCAATTTTGGATTGCTTGTTATTCCACGTTAAATTTATTATAAAATCTTTCAAATAAATATTTTTAGTTTTAGTTAAATTTCTTCATTTTTCATGCACGAAGCTATTAAATTATGCACACACAATGTATTATTTCCATTAATAATAATTAATTCACAAATTTCTGTTAATCAAGTTTTTTATTTAAAAATGGTTTAGTTTCTTATTGAAGACGTTTTTAATTCCATAGCCAATATTTCCACTACGTCAACTTTAATAATAGATAGTAACAAGAACCTTAAATAAATTAACTATACGTAATGTCAATTAAAAAAAATTTTAATTATAATCATTTAATGCAGTTAGTATCGAATAAAAGAGTTCGTGATAAAAAGAAGGTATTAATAGCAACAGATAGACATCCTTCAAGCGAAAAATTTTCTACAGTTGAGCTATTAAAGGAAAGTCTTTTTTTCTTGTCCATTAAAGACCTTTTCGAGTGACCACCAATCTCCAATCTCGGGGCTACTTAAACTCACTAGATGTATACTACCGTATACACATACCTACAACAGCAGCCGGCCAGGCGAGAGTCTAAGGTGATTGTCGAAGGATCTGAGGTTAAAACGCGAAGGGGGAAAGTTTCATGCGGGGATGTATAGCAAATCGAATACCGAGGCAATAGGTATCGCGAGTGTACTACCGATTTCTCTTCGTCATTTGAAAACTATTCGTCCGAATGTAATTAACATATATTATTTACATGAGAAAACGATGAAAGCTTACTTCGTTTTGAACGATTGGAATATTTAATTGACGAATTGTTGAAAAAGTATACAAAGATTTGATTAAGATTTTAATGTCAATATTGTGTAATGCATATTTTAGTTTGTTATTCAAAGTATAAACATATTTTAAAATACTACACTTTTCACACACGCTTTATCTACTTATTACATAGGATTCATATTTTACACGAAATTGTTAACAGTGTAGCTGCTATATCTGCTATAGGTTGGAAAAATGATAATAATTTGTGATTGGAGTAACAAAGGTCAAAGCTGTTGATGCGTCAATAACGTAAAATGGAATAAGGAATATTTGTTTTAATTTTCAGTTGAAAAGCATCATGCGTCGTATTTTTCAAACTTTGACATTTTGATAAATGTCGTATAATTCTTTAAAACATTTTGTTAATCCGTTTTTTCTTAAGATAGGGCAAAATAATTGCTTTTTTACAATTCTACCGCTTGGTATTTTTTTTATATTTCAATTTTTTAATATTATTAGGAGAATTTGAAAATTAGTGTTCGCTTGGGGCATGTTGGCTGACCTATTGAGAACAGGCAGATTTTTTAACTTATCATTCTACTATGTTAATACCTAATTAACACATTATTTTGTATGTGTAAAAGTTCTTGAATGTTGCCACAGAAAATCTAAGGAAGACTAATAAAACCTCCATTTATACATTTTGGGTAATATGTAGTTTTTAGCTGATTCTAGCTTATTTTCTGTTTAATGTCAGATTTTCATATGCGATTCTTATATATATTATAATGATATTGTTATTTATTCAAAAAATTTATTATCAGTGAACGTATCACAGGCACGTGGGCAACTTACCCCGCTTATGGGGCAGGTTGACCGAAAATCGTTCAATGCTCTATATCAGGTACTTTCATGAACTAAAATAGTTATGTTAATTTACTAATACTGTTTTGCAGAAAAAATAAAATGCGGGAAATCGGCCAACTAGCCCCGACCTCCCCTACAAAAACCAAACCTTTTTTAATTTAAATCTTGATACGTTATTATTCAATAAGTTAATTAATTACATTAGATGAAGTGTAGCGCTTAAACAGAATATAAAAGAAAAAAGTCTATTAACAATCATTTCGCTTGTTACTTATTATTTGTTCTTTTCTTCGCATATATATCCAGTCTGTCAGATATTTTATTTGACATGAATAGAAAATCAATTAAAATCATAAGTAGCTTCTATATTATAGTCCCGAAATTGTCCCGAGAATTGCCGCGTAAAAAAAATTAGTTTAATTACCTTCATGGCAATTAGAAAAGTGGAAAACCAAAGAATCAGAAAAAATGAAAGCATCTTAATATAATGTAAGATAAGATTATTAAAATGTAATAAATATAATAAATGTAATATAAATTTAATTAATTTAATTTATAAGACTGTAAGACCGATTGAAAAATTCTTATCAGTGAATAGTAAATTACAGTCGACATAAGTAGTATTTTTAATTATTAATATAATATTAGTATAAATATTTTTAAAGTAAAGCAGATCTCTAGACATAATAAATTTATTTGAAATGCGTCAATAATATTTATATAGTTGTGATTTCATATTAATCATAAGGTTTTTTACTCGTAAAAAATATCATTCGACTCTAAATGTTATTATTGTTATAAAAAAAATAATTTTATAAATAAAAATTTATGGCACGAGAACCAAGTTTTTTGCGGTAAATAATAGCGAAAGCACACTTACACTTAAAATGAAGAATGACGAAAAGGGATGTTATTGTGATAATGCTAGGTTATCATTTGAACCAAGGATGATAAAATGCGTAGACCAAATCAATGGATAATCACAGCCATTGGGTTAGAAAAGGTTTGTTAGCGGTTAATCGCGATTAGTCACCAGCTGTTTCCCTGAGCTTGCTGGTTACGTTGGTTAGCAAACCCTTCATTTTGGTAAGTCCCCCAATGATTCGCCGTACCCAAAGCTCCGACGTTCCCACGAAATAAATCATAAGTTTTTTTATACCAGTTGTAGCCATCGAAGAGAGCGTGGCTTCATCTAACTCTCCTGCTGTTGATATCGTTGCGGTTTCGGGCGCTAAAGTTGTAGTTTGCTCTTCCTGCCTCTTCACTTCGTTCTTTAAATTATCTCTGTAGTTATTTAGGATTTCTTCTAATTTGAGTGGATCAGGCCCATTTGCAAGAGATTTTGTGCTCTGTAAAAGATCACGAGCAACCTTTTGAACATCTTGTACATCTGCTCTACCTTCTTGAACTTTTTTAACTGTGTTAAGCAAATTTTTTATTTTTTCATTTTGCTTTTTATCATCAAATACAATTTCATGAGGTTTAAATATATGTTCATTAAATTGTGTAGTCTGTTCAACAATTCTTGAAGCTTCTGTTAGAATTTCTGGTTCCTGTTGTGGTTCTTGTGGCGTTGGTTCTGCTTTCGGAGCTTTTCTTATTAAGCCAATGTTTTCTAAAATTTTTCTCATATTTCTTGGTACAGCATCGATTAATGAAGGTCGTTTTGTGACTTGCCTGGGTTGTTGCATATGCATTGATTTTTGATTTCGGTTATCTCTGGCTCCTAATCCAAACATAGCTAAAAAGTCTCGGAAATCTTTATCTTTAACTGCTGACGTTGGCAAAGGTTTAAAATGAGTATACGAGTTTACACTCGTAGGTATAGTTGGTCTAATAGTCGTAGTTGTTGTAGTCGTAGTTGGGATGGCTTCTTGTTCAGGAACTTGGAGACCGAATTGTTGGAAAAGCAATTTAATGTCTGGTGACAAGTTCATAACACCATCTTTAATAGGTAGTTGGGGAGCTTTGAATGAATTTTCCTTGGACGCGGTAGATGATGAAACTGATGGTTTATTAATTTGAATTTTTGAAGTTTTCATAGTACTATCTAAATATGCATTTAATTGAGCATCAACATTATTTTGATTGAACTTAAAATCGTTTTGTGGTTTCGTCGGATGCATCGGTTGAAGACCAATTGATTTTAAAAGCTGTGCTACTTCTTCTCTCATTGGAGTAGGTAAAGCAGTTGTGGTTGTGGTTAATTTAAATCTACTCGGAACTGTTTTTATACTAGAAGTTACTTCTTTATAATTTTGTTTGTGATTTGTCATAATACTGGGTGTTACAAAAATTGGTGCTGGTTTAGCCGTTGTAGTTGTTGTTGCCTCCATAATTCTTTGAAAATCTTCCATTTTTATAACAGTGAAATCCGGTTCTTCCACATTATCAGATGAGCTCTGAACAGTTGGTAGAAAGAAACCCTTGGAGGGTGACATTGGTTTCCAGGGTGAATCATCGGACTGTATTATTATTTTAGGCGTCGTCGTGGTTGGCGGAGCGTAATAACGCCACTGATCCGATGATAAGATACTTTCCTTAGGCTTATTTAGTTGAGTTGTAGTTTCCATTATAGCTTCGGTTGTTATTGGTGTCGTTGTTGCCGTTGACGTTGTTGTTCTTGCTGTTGTACTGTAAAGAATTTCTAGCTTTGGTGGTGTTATAGTGCTAGTTTTATACCGGGAAAAAGTTCCTTTGTAAATAGGCCGTCTAGTAGCAATAGAACTATGAGAAGCTTCAGCTCTTTGATCCAGAGCCTCTAAATTAAATGTGAATTTTTGTGGGGCAGATTCCGATTTAACATTACCTGAACTCTGAGTGGTCTTAATCGTTTCAAAATCTTTGAAGTTTGAATTCGGCAGCTCAGATTGTAGCTTTGTTTTAGTTGTTGTTATCACATCAAAATTTTGAACATCTGGACTTGCCGATGTTTTAAGTTTTTCATTCTCAAACCTCATGTGTGCAGTAACTAATTGATGTTTGCTTTCAATGAAATTTTCAGATTGTTGAACATTATTAATGATATACGGGCTTGGATTATATGCATATTCTACTTTCGAATCCTTTTTTGGATCAGATGCGTCATCTGGAACCATATGGACCATAGGTGGCTTCGTAAATAATTCCGTTAAACCATCTTCGGAGTCACTGGGCTTGTACGGTAGGACTACCATAAGAGCTCGTTGATAATCTTCTCTCGTTTTTTGTATAGCTTGAAGAGCATCATCTTCCATGGACAGTATATCCGATGATGTTATATTATACAGGATGTTGACAATATCATCTCGATTCAATTTCGGTAGACTAGGATTTTCCCGAACCATCTTCTCCACTTCCTCGATTGTCCGGTTGATTGAACTTTCGATCTCAAATCGGGACGGCATTACTTTCTCGATTTCCGAGCAACTGCCTAGGCCTATGACGGCCAGTAGGCAGATGTAAGGAAGCTTGAAACAAAAACAAATTTTTAATACAGAGAAATCGAAAACAACTTTATTTTAGATATATATATTTTGTTATGCTAAATACTTATATATGTAAAAATAAACTCTAAAATAGTACTACATATTTAAAAAGCGACATTTTGTAATAAGTGCATTATTGATAACAGATTTATAAAACTAACTTTAGATTACAAGTTAAGCATGAAAAAATATTTTAGAATGAACTTAACTTTAAACAGAAATAGTTTTTAGATGTAACAACTAAAGCAATAATAAGTATTACAAGTATATTTATTGCGTTACAATTTTAATTAAACAAACATAGCTTTTATTTTTAGTGTTAGTTATCAAGAGTTAATCTTATTAGTCTTTATTTACACTCAAAAATAAAAATTTTCAAATATGACATACTTAAAAAATTATTTGAGAGCAACCACTAATTAACTCTATTGTTCTTAGTTAATTTTCAGAAACAAATTTTCGGTCTAGTAATAATTAAGTAGTAACTGCTTGAAGTGTGAAAAGTGCTATTTTAAAAATTTACCTCTAGAGAATTTCTGAGGTCACGTACATAATTAGCGCGCACCGAAGGCGTCGCATGACCTACATTTTATCGAAAGTTGAAAGAACTCACGAAAACCCATATGGACGTTGCTTTACGACAAATCACATACAAACATACCGTCGATCTTAGCAACACTATTGCACAAAAACTTGCTCATCTTGCTTAATACGACCTTAGTACATGCAAGACTTAATTTTTTTCCACCAATAAGCAAGTATTAAATATTTATGAGTACACAAGAAGCGCCTAATGTCACTTAACGTGTCAGAATCGTAAAGTCTTTTCTATAATTTCATGCAAGCGACATACATAAATAAATATTAACATTATCAAATCTTTATAATAATCATATTAAATCGTACTAAAGTTTAATATTGATTATTATTGAATTGAAAACGATAATAAATTATTACCATCTGTTAAAAAGTTCATAGATCATAAACGAGGAAGTTAAATATGCATCGAATAATATTTCTAAATTCACCCATTGAAGGTACTCCACCTTAATAATAAACTCACTCAAACAAAACCTACCTACTTCAAAAACTTATGATAAACTCTAATTTCACAACAATTGACGCCAATCAAATGAAATTTTTATATAACGTTGCAAGCATGAGGCTCGCAGGGATATAAGCAAAATCGTTTATTTTTTATTCTTCCGCGGCCGCAGAACGTCGAGATCCTTGACCGCTTCGAGTGATCGAGAAAGTCCAGTTGGCCAATGAGACGACACTAATCGCCGCGTGGATCGAGCCTCATTACGCACTCGGTTATTACCGTTCCAATAGACTTGCTTTATTTTTGCAAAATTCTTTTCTTTTTTCACGTCGTCTATATATGGAAAGCGCCTATGAGCAGGTGTTGTGCAATCACGTACTTCCACCGGCTTTTCCATCGCTGCGGCGTAACTACTTTGAAATATCTTATTATTTATTCATCTCGGTTTTATATTTTTTCGTGTTTTATATACATATACATCAGGGAATATGTATTGATTTGGATGTCGAACGGAAAGAAAGATTTTTCTACGTACAAAACTTTCATGGCTTTTTTTTAATTTCGCATTTCAATATAGAATTTGAGGTTGCGCCTTTGGAATATTATACATTGTATGACATTAATAATTTTAGGTTTCTGTGCAATTTGTTACGTAGGA
Organism: Torymus sinensis; assembly: GCA_030522985.1. Taxonomy (NCBI): domain Eukaryota; kingdom Metazoa; phylum Arthropoda; class Insecta; order Hymenoptera; family Torymidae; genus Torymus; species Torymus sinensis. The sequence continues at coordinate 9,610 of JAPYZP010002245.1, forward strand.
TTGTTACATATATACAAACACACAATAACTATGATGTTTCTTTAGTAAGTTATTTATATTTCAGAAAAAGTTAATTTTGTTTTCGATTATTTTTAAACTGAGTAAAATTAGAAAAGAAAGTATAAATAGATCAGATAAAATCCGGTTTAAAAATATTTAAAAATATATTTCAAATACTTTCATTCTCACATTTGCAACAATTCTACTTAAATATATACTAAATTTATAAGAAATTTACAGATGAACTATTGAGAATACGAGGATATGTAACTATCATTAATTTTTATTTGAATTTTCGCGATAAAATTATAAACGCTATTATTTCTATAATATGAGAAAACCCAACAATAGATTTCTACATTTAATTTCGCATAACTTGTGCATCCTTGAAAGTCACGACGAAAGTTTAATATTTATATATGAACGAAAGTACTTCCACGCGTTCAATTATTTTACTGCATGTGACGCATGTATGCGTATATGTCCCTTTCGAATTTTTGCGCTAAACTAGTGAGCGTAAATTCCCGAACACGAAAATAATAAGCGGTTGTTGGTGAAATTAGCCTAGCCGTGTAATTGAAACACTCGATTGTCTGGAGAACGAAAGTTACACTTTCGACTTCGGGCTCATACAATGTGTTTTGATGCAAAACCGGTAGTATAATGAAAAAAAACATCCTTATTTTTAAACTCATAAGGAATCAAGTTTATAATTTTATTAATAATTCATAAAATTATTTAAAAACTATATACAGATCTAATAGAAAAACTGTTATTATATTAAATAATAATTTTTTGTATATACGTTTCATGTAAATAATAATGAATTCTTAAGTAAAAACATTATTACGCAAGTAAAGTATAGCTCGTTTAATTCGTTTATTGCAGTATTATAGAACATTGAATTATTCATTGAGGGCCCAGATCCTTAAGAAACCTACTACATTAGAAATCAAAAAGCCAAGGTCTAAATACCCATTCAAAGATGACACGGTCAATAGGTTTAAGCTTCGCGTAAAGCATTTCACTGTACAGTTTGAACTCATGAAAAAACTCACATCGAATCTACGTGAAAATAGAAATAAAACTTTCGAGATGCAAGATTCCGCACTGTCACAAAATACGATTTTACCTCGCTTGGTTGATCAGAGATAAAAGAGCAAATTATTTACGATCTTGTCGTATTTCTTTCTCTGTCGCGTAGGCTATCTCAGGAAAATTCATTTTTCGGTTCGCTGCCCGAGCCTTTCACGAGGGTACATCGACTTCGTCAACTTCTCGTAATAGTTTTCACTGTTCGGTAATTTATCAGCTGCCTTTTGCTTACAGAAACATAGCGAATTCGCATTGGAAATTAATTGATTTTCAATAAAATTAATCGATCCGAATGTTTCCAGAATTATAATCGTTTATTTATAAGTTCACCGAAAAGTTATCATTAGTTACTTTCTAATACTATACTTAAAGTAATCCATCTAATAGTTTCAATTGACTTTCAACATTTCGAGCAGGAATTTTAGTTTTACAATCACTAGCTAATATAAAGTTTAATACTAATATCGATATATCTGATACCTACAATTATAAAATCGCAATTACCGAAATTTTCCATGATGATTTTCTACAATCTATAACCATATAAATATTTGGCAACGCATATAAAACAGTTTTTTTTCCATTTGGTTTTGTATCAGTTGTTGCGTTTAAATGTTGAAAGAAATTTCATGTAGAAAATTATAGGACAGTCTTATTTATCGTTAAAGATTCAATTAAAGTCTGCTGCGAAAAATTGTAATATCAATCGGAGCATAATTAACATTAAAGTCTACTTTATTAACACAGTTCTATTAATAATCTAACACTGAGAATATTAAAATGAAATACTATGATGAATTTTATTGAGGTGATGGCAAACATGATAATTAAAATCGTGTTTTAATCACCCCAATTGCCATTCACAAAAAATTCATGCTCTTGTAAATTACTGAAATTCCATGCTAATTGTAACCATCTAAGTATAAATAATGATTAAAAAATAAGACAAGCTTAAAAATAAGTAAGAGGAGCATTTTACTAGACAAACCAAAGGGAAAATTGCTAACTGTTAGTAAACACTACGTCATCGCATCCGGAACCAGTGAGCACGGAGCCACCGGTAGAAAATTCAAATTTCACACTGACCCCACAGCACTTCAACGAAATATAACTACAAGCGTCCTCGTCCAAACTCGTTCTCTACCGAGACTCTTTCACCAATCATTCCCACGAACTAAATCGAATTTTCCCGTAAGCTCGCTTCGGCGCACGACCAGAATCCGGAAAATTTGAGACCGCGGACTCTATTGACACTCACCATCGTCGCGCTGACTGTGTGTGTCGGTCTCGGCGGAGGGCCCCTCGACAACTGACTGTCTCTCCTGCGCGCCGACGGCGGCCGGTGCGTGCTCACGCTCTCGGGCCTACTTTCCAACTCTCTCTCTATCTCTCGCCGCCGCTTTAAAATCGCACGTCCCACCACCACGCGGGCCCGACGTCGTGTAGACCGCGCTGCGGATGGGACCGCGCGCACGTGCTCGCAGCGGACCGTCGAAGGCTGCGATGATGCGAATACCACGGGAGCAGGTTCTACGCTCCGGACAAGTGCACGTGCACGGCGCGACCTAGCGCACTCGCCTTGTTTGGCGATTGATCTCCGCTCGGCGCACAGAGGAATGCGGGAAAGGATGCGCTCAAGATGGGGATGCAAGCGAGCTGTCATTTATCACGGTGGATCCGGATGATGGGATCTTATTCGTGTGTGAGGCGCCTAAATGCAATCGGGGGAATAAAAGGAATTGGCTAATAAGGAATGAAGTAAGGTTTAGAATCATTTGGAGCTGCATTGTACAACTTTAATTTCAGGCGCGAAATCTTCGTTTAAGAGCTTCCTCGCAACAGATCATTTTGTCAAATTTTAATAACTACGCCAATTTCGTTTAGTTGCTCAACGCTAAAAATTATTTGCATTCCAAATTTCGCTATTGTTGTATTCTTGCAACAATTGTGGACTCATTTGAAATTAAAATAAAAATCACTTACAAATTTCTCCAGTCTTAATGAATTTTTATATAATAAATAATAATTAAAATTTGAAAAACAAATACAAAATAAATTAACGTGATTTCGAATTTAAAATAAAAAACAAAAACGTTTCAAAAGTTTTTTTTTACTTATACAAAACTTTGTCATTTAATGACATGTTTCAGCAAAATATCTTGTCTATATATCATTATAGTCATCAAAGTAATTACTGCTTGCATACATTGAATACATTGAACTAGATATTTTTATTTGCATAAAAACACAAAAATAAATGCAATCAACATCTAAAGTTGTAATCTGTTCTATTTGTTACAATTTTTTATATATAATTTCTTTTATATACTGTTTACCATGATGATTACGATTTTGTAACCACAGTATCAAAATTAAACTTATAATTTTAAGTTTTTAACTTTTTATAAACCCGTCACAATTTAGAAAGAATTATAAATATTGACAAAGTATCAGTTTTAAAATTCAAATCAATCAAAACTAATATTTATATGTAACAAGAATTGAAAATAACAAAAAATAATAACAGAGTACAAAGAAAAACTTGTTATATTATACCTTCAGAATTATCTATCTCAACTTTCCAAGGCTGGTAGTACCAGGAATGGTATAAAAGGAAGAGCAAGGGTTACATGACGGAAACGTTAGGTCAGAAAGAAGACTTCGTCATTTCAAAATCCCGTTTAACAGTAAAAAGTTAATGTAGTTCTCTTCCGCCTTACAATAATAGTACTGAAATCATTGCTTCTGTGAAAACGTATAACTCAAAGAATGTGCTATACTGTTATCTCCTTCCTTCATTGACCAAAATCTAAATTTTTACTATTTTCTTTGAAATAGTACACGCCAACGGATAGCAATTTTCATAAACTTCAAATTTCTTAAACAGCATATTTTGTTTCTCCATGCTTGTTGTTGAATTACATATAATATATTTCAACTAATATATTAACTAGCTGTAACCAACACGAACAATAAGCTAAAGTAACGGTTACAAAATATACATGTACTCTGTATTTAATCTTCAAAACATATGCTTCGAAAGTAAGCATCCTGAAGATTTAAGAATAAAATTAAGTACTGTACGCACACACTTCATTTTATTTTACAGTTATGAAACTCAAATAATTTATTTTTAAACCTATGAAATAGATTATTAAAAATGTGAAAAAATTAAAAATTATTACTTATGTCGACTGTAGTATACTATTCACTGATAAGAATTTTTCCATCGGTCTTACAGTCTTATAAATTCAATTAATTAATATGCCACTAATATTAATTAATTGAATTTATAAGACTGTAAGACCGATGGAAAAATTCTTGTCAGTGAATGTGAAAAAATTCTTTAAAAATATTGATTTTCGCTATTTCTCACATATCTTATTGAGAATGAGGCTAGAAAATGATTAGATTTACAGAATTGTGTACCTTCAGCTGTTAATAAGTTAAGTAAACTAATAAGAAATGAAATATAGGTATATTTATAGACGTAAATAAACAATAAGAAATTCAAGATATAAGAATGAAAATAAGTGGCCCTAAAGTTGTTGGAATTTGAAGTTGTTCTTGACATATTATAAAGTTTATATTATGTAAATTAATAAATGAAAGTATCTAATCACTATACCAAAAATTTCATCTTCGATATTAGTTCCACCATCTAATTTAACGGCACTATAACTATTAAGGTTATGCTACTATCCTCTTGGTTGTATTAACTATACTGTTAGTACTACATTTTTTTTGGCTAATTAGATGGGTAGTGTACACAATTTATTGGTTACTAGAACCAACCATTTTTTCTGTGATGTACAAGAAAGCAGAATGACTATTATTAAATAAACCTTAATTTCATTCGCGATATTTTATGTTAATTTTATTTTATTTTAGGTCATTTTTATGTTGTTTTAATATATAAATCAATAATTGTACGTTATTAGTTTCGACACTTATATGATTAGTATCTTATATTATGACATGTGTATTAAAATTAAGTGACAGAACACCAAATATGAGAAAATAAGGTGAAATATATAGACACAGTAATTTTAAATCATTCTATCAGATAAAATTAGGTTCAAAGAATTTTAAAAAACTTCTTTAATTCGACGTTCCCATATGAATTTTCAATTGTACATGACTTTGGTACGTTTTTGATTAACGGTTTTCCCAAAAAGGACTAGTTTACCCGAGCACTGAACAAAATTTGTATATAATACGGTTACCCAAATTATTATGCACGTCGGTGGTGGCAGAAAACTGGTTTTTGACATCGAAAAATAACCATAAAACAAAAGCAAATCAACAAAATTAAAAATAACGGATTTTGATTCCCAATGTCCAATCTATAAAAGTTTCGTGGGACCGGAGGTGCACTGCATTACGAGCCTTCTTAGGGACCTCGCGAGATGCCTTTACAGGACCTTATGGTATTCCTAATGCAACGGACAAGGGCCTTACATCAGCCCTAAGTAAATTTTTGTTCGGCATGACCTTTGCATATAAAGATAAATGTTTTATATCTTCTAATCGACTTTTGTATTCATAATAAATAACCGTTTACAAGATTCGAAGGTATTGGAGGTTGAAATGTTTCTTCTTATCGAACAGTAACAAGGTTAATAATTAACTTATGTGCATTAGATTTTAAACAGTTTGCTTTTGATATTTTCTAACCGAGATTGTTAAGATATAATTGAAGGATATTTTATATTGAATAATTTTATACAAATTTTTCCAAAATGGTTTAACGAATCTACTGTCACCTGGACAGACTTGCAGTCTGCCGGCACGTGTAGCGTTCGATCTGCGTGGCCTCGGATACGCGATCTCTCGTCGAGTGTTCCGGGGACTAGCAAAAATTTTGCTAGAATTTTGCTCCGAAATTTTCCGGAATTTCCAGTTCCGGAAAATTTCGCCTCCTCGCACGTTTTTGGACGGAGGAAGTCGGCGGGACGGACAGCCTCATCAGTCGGAAACGAGTTCTTTCTCTTTAGATCATCAAGAGAATAAAGGAACCTACGTGACCCAATTTAAAACTTATGAACTTCATAAGATTTGTATGTATAATGTATTTGGGGTTTATCAATTTAGCCCAGCCAATGAGCTATACCTTTTTCCATACTCGCTTTTGGAATCCATACCTTTATTTTGATGATGTGAAACTTTAGATCGGACCCATGACACTAATAAGATCTCTGTGTGTCTCGGACACGGTGACAAACTGGCGATTTGCTGTATTCGCTTCATCATTACCCGCTGTCAGAATATGTTTTAGGTATTTATGTCATATTTCGAATGCGTAAACACCAGAAACATATTCAAATCACCTATAGCCAAAACTTGTATAAGAGCGAAAAGTCACGTAAACGATCGTTGAATTAGCATATAGGTTTCTCGTAGTCACCCATTCAAATATTAACCGCGCCCAGTTCTGTTTCTTCTCTTCGGTGATCGGCCGAGGTGCAGTTATGCTACCACACGAAAGTGCCAGTTTCATAAGAATTATATGATGTTTATTAAAAGATAATATTCAGAGATGCTATATTTCGTTTTCGCTGTCAATTACAAATTTAATAAAAAAAAAAAATTTAATTTATTATTTAATTGCAAAACAGTATTGCAAAATTAGAGCTTTTACAAAACTATTTAATATAGTTGAAAATAATTACTTTAACATACTATATAAACATGATATAAACTTTAAATAATGAGAGAATAATAAAAATCCGTCTCCAGTTTATTATATTTCAAAGTATGCACATCCTCGCGCGGTACGAAGAAAAAAGTCAACTTGAAAGTTTCGCGCTCAAAAAAGACAGAGGATGACTATGGATGAACTACCGCGCGACAATATAGCATTTATATGTAAAGTCACCCACCTATAGAAGCATATTTGAATTTTATTTTTAATTACAAAGCGTTAACTATCGACCGATTACAATATTTAATAGGTATGGAAATAACGAAATTTGATTATTATTTAAATATTTAGCGATTTTAACATTTAATAATTGATTCTACCCTCTTGCAAGTTTCGAATCCATATTTTAAATTGTAAGAATGGTTTTGAAATAATTATTTAAAACTTTGCAGGATAGTAGAGTGAATTATTACAAGTACCCGGGTACAAATGGCGATGAAATTTTGGTTTTGGAAAAAACCAATAATTATGTTCTTTTAAATTAAATTATTTAAAGGTAAGTTTTTGAAATGACTGATCAAAACGAATCAAATGGGTAGCGTTTGATTCCCTCTGTTACTATATTTTTTCATTTAGCAGGATGTAAAGTAAATACAAGACGAAAAGTACTTTATGTCCCCCATTTTGCGGAAGTACTTTATGTCTCGCAAAATGAGGGACATAAAGTACTTTATTTCCTGCATTTTAAGAATACAGTGCACTGAGAAAAAAGTCTGTACTGATAATGACTATAAGTTGTAGTAAAGTACGATTTAGTAGAAGTATCTATATTTTATTTAAAAATTAACAATATTTCAATATTTTCAAATATAATTTTAATAAAATACAACTATTAATTATAGTAAAACACAAAAAGTTAAATTAGACATAATATATAGTAAAGTTTAATAAAAATAAATAAGTTCCTTTTACTATTCCAAATTAGTAATTCCAAATAAATTTTTCAAGCATAAGAAACCTTAACATTAACTTGTATTTTCTATAAATATTAGTAGTGTCAAAATCAAACTATATTTTTTAGTAAAATAGACTAAATGCAAGTACAGAAAATCCATCCAATAATATCGAAGTTATTATATGGTTTTTCCTGGAGAATCAACGCACTTCAAAATAAACAAACCATTAGAAGCTCAAGGAAAACTCGTCAGTCGCTTTCGAAGCGCCGTATAAGAAGGACGAGGACCAGAGAATCGAGAACTATTTGAAATTGAACTATATTTATTTAACTGTATAACATAGTCACTTTCTCATTTTGTTTTTCTTTAAGATTACATAGTTAATGTAACTATATTTTTTATTCGCAAAAACTATTTATTGTTAGTTAAATTTAACAATTGTTGTGACAAAATCGCACTATATTTTATAGTGGTCAAATTTACTATATTTTTGGCTCGGTGTGACATTGTCTAAATTTTTATGTTTATAGTGAATTTGTTTAAACTAAGAACATTATAACACATAAATACAAAATAACTTTTTAAATCTATAAAGTGGCCACAATGGAGATGGGAGTAAAGTACTATATGTAACATGGGATTAAAGTCGATCATTCCTTTGAGTGATCACTACCCTCTAGCTTCGCTTCGCTCGCTCGGGTCAGTGCACTTACCCGCGGGAATAATCTGCGACTTTACTCCCTTGTCACATAATGCACTATTATTGGGATGTTTCGGCAGTTTTCTATTGCCTTCATCAGCTGTAAATACAAACGATAGTGGAAAAAAAGAATATATACAAATTTATGTCGTAATTCTTTATGACTGACCTAAGTATATTAGTACATTACGATACATGTGCCTTAAGTAGCCCATTATTGCACGGCGTGAAGTTAGGGCCCGAGCGCAACGAGGTTAGGTTAGCACAGTCTAACCTAAGCCCGCTGTCACGCCTATCCGTGCGCTAAGCAGTACATTTTTGCACGGTGAGGTTAGCGCGCCAGCGTAGCGAGAGCGATAAACACCGTGCAATAATCGCCTACTTAGCGCACGGATAGGCGTGACTTGAGTGCGGGCTTAGGGCACACTGTGCTATAAAATATGTAACATTAAGATACGCCGTCAATTGATAAAATCAATACAATTTCATCACAACTTAAACTAACCGTGACTAACAAGAAGAGCAGCATCCTGATTTGAAAAAATAAGAAATTTGTAATCATTTTCTTACTCTATTTTTGATAGTCTATAACTTTTTAAAAAATCGATATTTTTTAATGAAAGACAGCTTAAATTAAAGCTCTTTTTGCATTCTTTAATAAACTTCTTAGTCCATTTATATGACCGGAATATTCAAAAAGGTATAACCAAATAAAGAGATCCCATTTTTATCAAACATTGTTCATTTCAAACATAAAATATCTTAGGTCTCGGAACAACACCCATTCTGAAAAATCCCGAGACACGTGTCTCATTATATGTCATAAAGAAGTACATCCTATAGTTTTAGCCAAATCCAGGATCCACATCTCCGGTGCTCCCCTTGTAAGTAAAGACTTAATTGATGCAATAGAAAATTGCCAAAAAGTCCGAATAAAATTCGTTATTCGCCCATTTGGTTCGTTTTTTGTGATCGGTCATTTCAACAACTTACCTACATAATTGCTTCACGAATGTTTGAATCTCTTCTGCAAGATAAATTATTTAAAAACTGTGTGATCGACTCGGTCAGTAACAATTAACTCTTTACTTTTAGTATTTAAATTTGTACATGATGCATATTATATGCACATGCACATTAATAAGTTCAGTTTTAAAATACAAAAGAGTTTTCTCACGCTTACTCAAAGCTAGCTTAATAAAGTACAGTTTTAATGATTATTTAAATTAATGTGTGTATACCAATTAGACGCCGAAATGATCAAATCAGCGATACTTTGTTTAGTAAATCAAGATATCCCAAGCACTCTTGATTATCCATTATATCGGGATGCAAGAGCCACTCTCTCACTTTCCTCGGGATGCACTTTCGATTCCCCGATCGTCCTTACACGAGCCTGTACATACTCTCGTGCGCGATCGTTTATCTGCGCGTGCGATATCGTAACTCAGGTGTTCCTTGTCCCCCTCCGTCTTCAAGTTCAAGGAAAACGAAAGTTCAGCACACGTACTTATGAGACGGCGCTCGCGGAAATCGGGTCAACCTCTCCGAGGCGCTCTCGACCTTCGACGAAAGACTGCGTCGTCTCGATTTCGATTTTAAAGCCCGGCTACGGCACGTCTCTTCTCTCCTCTTCTCGGCTTTGCTTGTTAGAGAATCTTCTCCCACGGCTTAATTTATCGTTGCTTGTCGGGATTTTCTCTACTCTGGTGAATTTAAGATCATGCGCCCGGTCATACGGGTACAGAGAGCAGGGTTTCACGGCCGCGCAATGGATGGTCTGTTTTTGCGTTAGTGCCTTTCAATAGTATTGACGGTGAAAGTGACAGAAAATGTACTTTAACTTTTCTACGCGTTTAATTAATGACAATTTTTTTGCAATGTGAATTTGAATTATATTAACTGCTATTTCAAACTATGGTTTTAAAATTAATGCTATGAGGATCTTTCTAAAAACAGACGGAGAAACTGTGGAAAACTAGAAAAAAGGGAAAATAAGTGTTGCAAAGTTTAGTATGACTAAGTACGACTATATATAGATAAGGAAGTAGAAAATGATGGAATCTGGTCAGACCTCTATAAGAGAATTCACTCTCGCACTTGTCATATAAAATGGCAAGTTTTTACTGCATTCAATCAACTTTCAATCATTTACTAGGTCGAACTCTTTTATTTAGTTTTTTTTATTTAGTTTTGATTAAATATGTAAGTGATTTTTTAATACCTATTCTCAACACCTTCAACTGTAGTTAAATGAATATTCTTTAAATTACCTGCAATAGTTAAAATCGCGTTAATTAAAAAAAAAATGAATTAATAATTAAGATCATTTTAAACGAGTACATTATAAAATATTTCAAATTATCTAAACATGAGGAACTTAATATTTAGAAAGTTAATTATTAGGAAAAGTTGTATTTAGAATTAAAAAAAATTAATTTATTGTATTCACAATTTATTAGTTCCTGAAGAAATAAAATATGCAAATGCACTAAGATTATTTAAATAATTCTAATAATTTATTTTATTCAGTTGTATTGATAACTAGGAGGCGATTATGCAATTCTGTAACATATCTTGTATCTCAGTTTATCATTTGAACAGTGTATTTTATAAATCAAAACATTCTTACAGTAACAGACAATATTATCTTGTGTTACTTAATACCGTCGTCCTTCGTTTAAACTTATAAACTACTTATTGAATTTCAATAAAATCTGGTTTACTGTATTGAGTAACATTTTAAGTGTGACAAATGTTTCCACATAACAATTAACTTGAAATAAATAACCAATTTACTGCTATTTCTTAATCTCAAAAATAATATATTTAATTCATAAGAGCACAACTTACTCTTGAACATACTCCTCAATAATAACAAATGAAAACTTTATCAGATTTTACAAAATTCGACGTAGCGGTTGTAATCTTGTTATCCTTGAGAAAAACACAATTTGAGAAATCTCTTTCTGAAGATAAGCAATGGTGACACGCTCTGCATAAGATTAACTAACGGGATCTTGGATATAAGCCACTGCCGCTTTATAATGCCAACAGTTAATTTTGGAATACTGCCAATGTTAAAGTAGGAACAATATTTGACGTGAATGTCTCATGACCGTTATGGCATAGATGTCAGATGCAGATTCTTTATCAGTCTCATCGGGCTAGCGGGATTAATGCGCCGCGGTAGGATGAATTATTTAAATGGGGAGCATTGTTTACCATAGTAGAGGAGGTTGATTTATAGGAGAAATCACTGAAGTAGTGTCTCAGCGCACGGTGGATTAAATTTTCTTCACTAGATTTATTTGGTTGCAATATATGTCGCAGTATTGTGAACCGGTCGTCTTTCAAGCACGGATACTGTACTTGCTATTATTATTATTATAATTACAAAAAGCTTGTACACGCACTCTCCTCGTCTAATAGTTTCTCGTGTACGTCGGACGCATACTTTTTGCAGCCGGAAAATTTCTCTCGCTGATACTTTACAAGAAACTGTTTAGCTTATGTACGATTGCGGGAAAAATTATCGATGTAGAAAGTTTTCGATGAAAAACCGCGAGTGCGAATTTCATGAGAAGTATTTACGGGAACGGGGAGCCGCATATGCACGCGAGAATGAAAGTGACAAAATTAATTTAATTGAGTAGGCAATTTAGAGAGTGCGTGCTATTTGCAGTTTACTAAAACAATTTTAACAACAAAATTTTTCGTAATAACTAGCGGAAATTTCTCGATTGCTGTTCATCATAATTATTTAAAACAGCCATAGTATACCTTCAAATTTTAATGGAATCGTTCCTAAAATAAGAGTTTTGAAAACCTGTATGATACTAATCAGCCATTTTTCTTTTTTACCAAATAATTTATTTATTTTAAGTTAAATAATTTAATGTGATCAACGAAAAAATTATTTAAAATTCTAGAATGTTAAATAATATGTGGATGGTAAATGCATACCATCTAAGCGATATACCGATTCAAGATAAGCCACTACTATAGTATACATTTTCGTCGATAACGTACCGACTGACAAACTCCGTGGGAAACAGCCGGTATACATCATGACATACCCACAGTCAGCTACAGTGGTGAAGAATGTACCGACTGTGATTTCCATACATTCGAAATACCAGTTTCCACTCATAGAGGTGTTTTCGAAAAGGTGGGAAACCCACTTACAGTCGGTGGTTTAAGTCCTTTACTGTACTTTCTTCATTAGCAATACAATGGATGGCTACTCTTTTACCCTTCTTCTGATTGATTCCAATAAATATTGAAATCAATAAAGATAGCACAAGTGCTATTTCTGAAACTCATTAATCACGCGCACGCGATTCATTTCTAGACGATTGCAAAACCGTAATTAAATTCATGAACTGTCCCACATAACATTCGCTCACCTATAACCAACAAGAACACTCTTCAATGCTGCATTGCGTGAACTTCCTGTATATATATATACAAGTGCGTGCCACTCCATTCTCAAAGACTACCGAGATAAATGAAACAAAAAAATTAAATCAGGTCAAACTGAGCTCCGAGTCGCCAACCTCTCACCGTCTCCAGGTAAAAAAGAACAACATCATCTTTGGTTATAGGCGCGTCGGAGAGAGAGAAAGCTCCGCTCGCGGAAGCGCGATTTCTATGTAAGACTGGTGCGCGCGCGCGTGTTGGCGGCGGCAGCAATACGTGCCAATGCCCGGCACACGCGGCGCGGCCGCGGAAAGTAAAAGTGCTCACCGGGTTCCCCGCTCTCACCTGGCCAGGTCGGGGGAATATCGGCGGGCTCTCCGCGCACGCCAGCACGGGAAAACCTTCGGCGCTTTCAAACGGCTCGCGCGCCTCGGCACTTTCGGTTCATGTGCTAAGCGCGCGTGCGCCAACGCGTTTCTGCATGTGAGAGTTTCACTTTCTTTTGGTCGGTTAGTGTGGATGATTGGCTTGAGGGTGTAAGGGGCAGCGCGAGCTGGTGAATCAGGAGACGATGGCGACGGACGTGGTGAATTCCGTCGGGAGCTTCACTGACGAGGAGTTCTACATCATCGGAAACTTTAGCTGCGATGACTACTACCTGCCGAGCTCCATTCAACTGTTTGAGAGTGAGTATAAAGAGCCGGCACGCATCGGAGAATGTGAGATGGTATAGTCAATTATAAGTGGGTCAAAGAGTTATTTCCTGAATTTAAGTAGAAAGTTCGAAGGGGATAGATGACAATTATAATGATATAACGATGAAACTCAATTTGTTATTCACGAGAAACATATAGTTGTAATTATAATGTTTCATTGACAACTTCTATCTATAATAAATTTATGGCAGTTCGACACTAAACATTTTGGTTTAAAAATAAGACGTATTGTAAAAGTAAATAAATATAAGTAAAACTTAAATATTTTACAATAGAAAAGTTAATTTAGTATATGATGACACAATATAGGTATCCCATACCATGATTAATAGCAGCGTGCTAAAAATAGTTTCTGTAAAACTTGTTTTCTATTTCAAAGGAGTATTCATGAGAAGTCTTTACCTATATCGATAGATTTCTTCTTACACTCGATGTAATATCTATTACTAAAAAATAAACACATTGAATTTTATTTTTACTTTTTTAACTTCTAACCTTTGAAAGCTTAATCTAAGATATAAAAAAAATCATTATTCAAAATTTTATAGTCATCATTAATGTATTTGAAAATTCGCAATAATTTAAATTTGAAATTTTTAAGAGAAAGTGTATAAAGATGAAATTTACAATAAAACGCATGATCTAAATAACAAATTTTAATGAACTATGAAACTTGCCAAGTTCCAAACGGTACTACATTAACGAAGATTAAAAGTAAATTTGTATTGAGCAAACATATCGCGTTGACATGATAAACAGCACTTATTGTAATAATGATTGATTCCTTTTCCACAACCCTGAATTCGGTCGTTAACTTGATTATCAGAGCAATTAGGGTGCATTAAGGAATGGCCCTTATTTCGTTCAGGTACGAAATTTTATACAGGATTCGTGCGAGACCTTGGTCGTTTAGGGATCGCCGATTAAATCTTTAGATGCGAAGTATCCATTCGCTTTTTAAATATAGAAAGGGAAAAAAAGAATAAGGGATAGCGTCGAAACCCATGCTTTATTATACACCCTATCATATTAATTGGCTAATTTTCTGTTAATTTGAGTAAAAAGCGAATTATTAAATCATTTATTTTCAGAATAACCATGAAAAAAATATAAATACGTTTGTATCAACAACATGTATATAGATAAAAGATCATTTTTAAAAGTATTATAATAACGTTTTATGTTATTATTAAATGTA
>JAPYZP010002247.1:0-13966 GCA_030522985.1 Torymus sinensis
CATATATAATGGAATATAATTTCTCTAGTCAGATATCAAAACAGAACAAACATCACAGCGAGGTGTTTTGGAATTTATACTCTGAATTAATATACTTTACATCTGACGTACGTTTAGCAAGAGCCTTTTTTTATTCACAAAAATTAAGCAAAAAATATTCTTGGCTATCCTCTCCATGATTGAAATTTTCATGTAAGTCAAGATATTCTCATACATTAACTATATTGCGTACTGAAATAAATTCGACGCAACGTCTGCAGTAAACAGCGTTGAGGTCACCGATAAAGGCGAGATCATCGTATGTATAGAATTCACCATTGTACACAGTTGACACCTAATGATATCTATCCCTCTCCTATCCTACAAACCCTTACAATATTCAGAGTATAATATCTGTTATATAAGATCTTCATAATTAAGCACCTATAATTTATACACATAATTTTATCATATTTTACAGTAGTTCACTTTTTCTAGTTGTCATAGAAAAGTAAATAGTGTTATACACCTCTTTTGTTTCGACCGTGCTTAATTATTTATGCATTATGAATGTAATATTAAAATGCATATTTTTTAGTTTAATTCACAATTATTTTACTACTCACATTCATGTGAAAATAGAAAAAAAAATAAATTTACTTTTAAAAAAGGTTAGACCGCAAATTAAGCATTCATATTATTGTAGGTCATATAAATTTTGAAATGATTTTTATTCAAACTATCCAATAATCATGCAATATTGGAGTAATTGATATTTACTCCTTATAGTTAATGTTTGCGTAAAAATTTTTAACTCTATTCCATTGATACTGCGGCTTACAAATCATTTACACGCTGCAAACATCACCTGTTACCTAAAAGATTTGTAACAATCATAACATTTTCTGATAACACTACAGACTCACAATCACTTTAAAAACGCAGATTGATTCTGCTATACTTATCTTACAGGTTGTAAGCCCTTTGTGTTGATTTCCTTTCCATCTCAAGCAGGAATTCTTTTAAAACTTACTCTCTGCAAACATATATCTTCACCTTTCACCTGTCAAAATAGATACAGAAATGTAAGTAGAAGCCATGTGTTCATAGTTTGGCTGCACATAATCTGATCGATAAGACTGACCGTTGCGGTCGGCAATGCAGAAACCCACCTTCACAGTACATCATCAAATATAAATATATACTATAACATTCATATGCACACATGGCCTCCTCTATTTACATTTCCCTATCACTCTTGAAATATGACAGGTAAAGTTACTTACATATGCAGAGAATAAGGTTTCTTTTTAAATTCTTGCTTTAAATACAGAGAGAAAATCAATACTATGGGCGTACAACATATTAGATAGGTATAGCAGAATCAATTTGTTTTTAATGTGTGAGTAAATATGTAGGGTACATACAAGAAAATGTTATCTTTGTGAACATTTTTCATGCAATTGATGATGTTCTTAGGCTACATGTGATTTTTCTACAGCAGTGCCAATAGAGTGGAATTAACATTTGTTGATGGCAAACATCAAGTGCACAGAAAAAGT
The DNA here is from genome assembly GCA_030522985.1 of Torymus sinensis. NCBI lineage: Eukaryota > Metazoa > Arthropoda > Insecta > Hymenoptera > Torymidae > Torymus > Torymus sinensis. The sequence continues at coordinate 1,542 of JAPYZP010002247.1, forward strand.
ACAAACTCCAAAGAAATCCAAGGAATTGTTATTTTGTTTGTATTCTAAAATATCATTATAAAATTCATTAAGTGTAGTAGTACGGCTCCGAAATTGCATGATTATTGAATAGTTTCAGTCCAGATTTAATGTCATTATTTTAAAATAATTTTTTCGAGTCTTTTTTAATGATAAATCTATTTTATTTTCTATTTTGCCATGAATGAAAGTAAATAAATAATTGTAAATTATACTAGAAAATAAGCGTTATAATTATAAATTCTTGATAATTAGATAATTAAGCATATATAAAGCCTCAGGAGAATATTTCGAGTGATAATTTCATCTAAACAAATTTACTGATTGATGACAACCGGTAAGAGTGAATTATTGTAAGATGTACTAAAAAATATATGCACGTGCTTAATTATTAAAATCTAAAGTAAGGGATATACTCTGAACCTTGTTGTTGCATGTATTTTAATATTATATTTACTGATAAGAATTTCTACATCGGTCTTACAGTATTATAAATTCAATTAATTAATATTAATGGCAATCAGTAAATAGTATACTACAGTCGACATAAGTAATAATTTTCAATTAATATTAATATATTATCAAATTTTTCAGACTACCGGCTCTACTACAATAAAACCCTTGGCGTTAGACCCTAGGGTTTGGGGTTTCTTTTTTTTTTTTTTAATGAATTGCTACGCTCAAGGGCATACAATTCTAGGACCCGAAGGTAGTACACTATTCTTGTCAGTATAATCACATGTTGTTTACTCATAACCTTCAAAAACTTGAAAGATGCACTAGTTTTAAGATGACAATAAAAAATAAAATTTAATACTTAAGATTTTGAAAAAAAATGTTTAACACTACCGACTGAGTGCGATTTCAGTGCAATCAAAAAAGGAAAAAATACGTTTCGGACCATTTTTGGAGAAGAACAGCATTACTTTGATTCCAAAATTATTAGTAAGGTAGGCATACTCCGACTGTTCGATTTAAGATGGATTGAAGTAAATATTAGACAAAAAATAATAGTAAGCACAAGAATAGTTTTGAAATAACTTTTGTTATTCTAAGGAGTATCACAATTCTATAATTTTGCTATACTTTCCTAAAAATATTTCAACGTAATGAAAATTATATTATATTATGCAGCTATGGAAGAAAAGACTTGTACACTCCACAGCTCGTGCAAACATGAGATGTGGGTTGACCAACTTTACTCCCATGGTGCGTATACAATTTTTGACACGTTTTTGAGCTGGGAGTGCAAGAGGCACTTTCGGCCAGGGTATAGTGACAAATATATTTGTTTTATTTAAGTAGATAAGATTATTCATGAAAGTGATTTCTTCTTACCTAAGGTCTTCCAGTTCGTAAAACATATCCTTGTTACTGTCATGGATGTAAATTTTAACGTGAGGACTGTCAAGATATTCCATAGTTAGTTGCTTCGGAAAACTTCTCACAAAAAGAGCCTTAACTGTGTCGATACTCGTTATCTCGTTCGGTAGCAAAGCTCTTTTCGTTTCATTTCTGTACTGTAGGAATACCAGACCTGTAAGATAATATAATTTTATATTTAATACAAAATTATTAGTCTTCTATTAATGAAATTTTATGCAAAAATTCCGGAGAATTATTCCAGCTTTCTCCTAGAGGGAGAACTGTAATAAGGGAAAAGTTTCTTTGATGGAAAAAAGCTAGAAGTCGTTAATAAGACAATTCGAATCAAAATTTTCATTAAACTATACAATTAAGATTGTAAAGGCTGTAGCTCAAGCTACTTACAACCCTTACAGATAAAACAAAAACTAAAATGTTTATTTTCATTCCGGCTCTGAAGGCCAGTGATACGCCAGGACATATGCATAGCTGAACCACACGCAGCACCTGTCGCGCATGAGGTAGGTGTGACGTAGGCCCGAGAAGTGAGGCATGCACTTGCGTCACGCAATTTGCGTGGCTCCCCATCGAGATTCTACTGGCCCTATCGTTTACTCTCTTCTCCAGTAGCTACCGCGTAGTGCAGACGGAACTGAAAACGCCGTGTTTCTTTCACGCACTTATAGCCACGGGTCCGTCTTTAATCTCGATGTAACACGAGCCAAATCAAGCTTCAATCTCTCTCACAAGAACACTTCTTTTGTAACTAGTTTATTTGTTAGTAAGTGACAGTGCGTAGCAATAAAGGTTTACAACGTTAACAGTATACAAAAATCATGTGCGTGTGTGTGTGTGTGTGAGAGAAATAATTCTCTCTTCCTCATACCAACCACTCCTATCAAAGTCAGAAATATTTCGGTGCCTCCTATCGGTATAATCGTATCTTAAACACCAATTCGACATAATCGTAACTGAATCGAAAATCAGTATAATCTTAACTCAGCGGCGAATTCGGCATAAACGCAACTCAGCGGCCAATTCCGTATAATTGCGACTCAACGGCCAATTCGGTATAATTGTAACTCATCGGTCAATTCGGTATAATCTCCACTCAGACGCCAAATCGGTATAATCGTAACTCGAAAATACATTCGGCATCACCGTAATGGATAGAGAATTTAATTATAAGTGATGAATCAAAAGTTGGCCTACCGATAAGACAAATAGAATACTTCTTTATACCAAATAAATTAACATGAGATAATTTTTCGCTCTGAAGAGAACGACGTGTTTGAAATTTGAAAAATTTGAATAGGTTTATGCAATTTAATTATACCATTATATTTATGTTTCATTTAAGTAAAAACGTACGTATACACGTAAGGTTATGTTGAATTTAAAATAGAATATTCTTTGATATATATAGAAAAATCCAAGTTCAAGAAATTCAATTTAAAGCTGAAAGCCGTTCATTAAAAATAAATAAATAATTTTTTTTTATTTGAATGCGAATTAAGAATATTAAGAAATTAAGAATGGACGCGAAAATTAAGACCTTGACTGGAACCCAGTATATTAACAAGGAGGGTCCTTCGCAAAATCAAAACCAATATTTTTAAATAAAATTGAAATACGTAATAAATAACGATTATGCAAATCTCACTGCGAAATTTCAATATAACTTGAGGAAGAAAAGAGTTAGTACGGCATCAATAAAAATTGAGGTTTGAGGTTACATGCTACATAGCCTTATGGGATAGAGAGATTTTATTTTGTATGTTAGCATAATTATTATACTTCTAAGCTATTTTAGCGAGTAATAAAATCTATATGATTTATAGAAACCACCAGAAATAAGAATCAATGAAGAAATATATGCAACGAAGGTTTCGCCAAGCTATTTAATAATGATCACGAAAATTTATACAAAATGCGGAACATACAGCTTTTTAAAAAATTTCAGAAAATTTCGGATTCGTTGTGTAAACAAATTTTATATATTTTTTACTTATAAAATCTATTAGAGGATCTTTAATTTATACTATAGATTACTTTGCATGTAATAATATTAATATTGTGGACTTATATATATAATTATATAGGCTGCTTAGCGAAAGACCCTCCTTCAAAATAAAAAAAATACAGAAAATTTTCTAATTACTTTAGGTTCCAAAAGTTTATGAAAAATAAAGAGAATAAGACCAAAATAAGAAGTTGCAGACCTCAAAAAACCTAAACGTTCTCCAAATATAATCAATCGAAAAATTTTATAAAAAAAATTATTAAGGTGGCCCCGGCGATTTTTAAAACCCATGAATATCAAAAAAGAAAAATCTGTATCGAAAGTTGAAATCTCAAGCTTTTTATTGGTCTATGTCCCAGTTGGGTTCACCAGGCAAATGAAAGAGAAAAAAAATGTTGAAACTCGTACTTCCAACACAGGCTCTTATCCGAGAAGTGCAATTCAATGTGTTCATTTTCCCTATATGAGCTATATGAACATCTATAATTTCTTTCAAAATAAAGTTGTAAATAATAGTTCATTATCTATAGATTACAATAGTATGTTGAAGAATAATGATCACCAGTGAAATTTTTGAGAAATCTTCATGTATGAGATGAAACAATTACGTTTCCTGTATATAACATACACTTCCAGGGCCGTACTACTTCATCAATCGTGATGGATAATTTTTCTATTTATTATATTTCGGGGTACCTAAATGGTTAAAAGTATGTTATAACTTACTATTAACTATTTCCATTGTAATTTTGTCCATTATTAAAGGAAAACTTCAATGAACCCTAAATGGCCCCTCATAGATACGGCCCAGCGCGTCGGAGCCACCGTAAATGCCTAACAAACGACTGACAAGGAGAGGATCTAACATGCGGGAAACGGATTTTAACGGGAAATGGAGAGTCGATTTCTGGTACCAAAAAATGAAGCTAAGTACTGACAATTATATCTAATGGGTCCTTTTTCTTGAAATATGGACAATTTAATCTCAAATATTTCATTAGAAAATAATGTCTCTTCTATTGAGTGTCACATTGGAAAAATTTATGATAATCTCACTATTACTATTGCAACTATGATACGAAATCGAGCCAAAAAAATTATAAAAGTAGACAGTAATCGATTAAATTTAAGCCCTGATTCATTAAGAAAATATTGATATATTGTTTTTCAGAAAGTTACAAGCAATCAAAGATAGCGTAAGAAAATTGTTAAAATGCGATCCTTCAATCGGTTAAAATGAAGACTAATTTTTAACCATTTTCTTACGCTATCTTTGATTGCTTGTAACTTTCTGAAAAATCAATATTTTCTAATAAATCAGGGCTTAAATGCTATCTTTTACTGTCTACTTTTATAAAAATTGCTCGTTTTCTTATGACAAATATTTGCAATGTGACACTCAATAGAAAAGAGACATCATTCTTTAACGAAACAGAGGATATTTAAGAGTAAATTGCCCATATCTCAAGAAAAAAGGCCCACTGGATGAAATAAAACCGGATACATTCATTATTATTTATCCCAAAGTTAAAAAAACGGTAATAAGTTGTTTTTTATAATTAATAATAAAATTCAGATGCTAAATTACTCCTATTTTTTCAGAATTACATAATTTATTCCGTATATACAATAAGGCTATACGCTTACTGAATGGAATACGTTTTTCTTACAGGAAAATTATACGCATTATTACAAATACGATTACACGGTCTTGTGAGCTCAGAAACCTATGACCTCTTTTAATGGACCGCTGAGTTACGATTATACCGAATTGGTCGCTGCGTTGCGATTGTATCGAATTGGCCGCTGAGTTGCGATTATACCGAATCGGCCGATGACTTGCGATTATGCTAACATGGCTGCTAAGTTAAGATTATACTGAATTTCGATTGAGTTACGATTATGCCAAATTGGTATTTGAGATGTGATAATACCGATGGGAGGCGTCGATTTGTCTTATCGACCTCCTGACCGGAATAAATGAGCTATGGAGATTCCAGCTCAGTCGGGATTCGAGCTCAGCCAGGATTCTGGACTTAAGATTCTGGGAGATATGGTATAAATAAATAATTTTATTTCCAACGTTTAAATATTTGGTATACCTGTCGCACAACTTTAGCGGACTGGGGTCGGTAGTACCCAACACAAACGACCACCGGTGATTAATTAGGTGATTCGAGGGTAATCAAGTCAGGTGTCCGCTGGTGCTGCTGCCGCTGCTGATCTTCTTGCTGTTGCTGCGTTTTGTTTGGCTGCTGCTGTTCTTGGTGCTGCTGCTATGGTTCGTCTCGCTGCTGCTGCGGTTGTCGCTGGGACTGGACACCCGGAAGCTCTTCAATATACCGCTCAATCTTTACGAAGTATACCAACACATGGTCCTGAGAATCCGGGCAAGATGGTGATATACGACGTGGGGGTTGTATCATCGATTGCGATGGCTCGCCCCGCTCAGCTATTTCCTGTAGCGCAGCCGCAGCAACAGTGCACAGCACATCAAAATTTGAAGAGCTCAACTTAACTAATGTGCCGAACTCTTGGAAGCACCCCAGTTTTATACACAGAGCGCTGATCTACACGCCGTCGTCTCGAGTGCGTCCGCCGCGGCTCGAGCAACACGCTGATTGGAGCGGAGCAGATCTTCGCCGCTGTAAGTGCCGCCACCCCCGCCGCCACCGATCAAGCAGCATGCTGATTGGAGCGGAGTAGGTCTTTTCCGCTGCGCATTCAGACGCGGCTCATGCAACCGCTGCGTTGGAGCGGATCAGAGTAAATCGAGTTTATAAACAACTCGCGTGCGCACACTTCCGTTATTTCGTGAGCGAGATTTTCCACGATTAGTCAGAGCGATTCTCTCGCGCGACCGTTATTTCCATTCTTCGGTGCGTCCTCAGTAGATTCTCGTGCAGGTTCCTCCTGCGTGTCCTAAACAATTCCTCGCGGTTCATACAAAGATGAGCTCAACTTTGATGGGATTGAATGTCCAGTAGATCCTAATCAAATTAACAAATTTGAAGAACAGACTAACGTTTCAGTAAATGTCTATTACTTGAAGAAAAAGGGAAAAGTTTTTAACCTTTTATCGCAACACTAGTCATTTTGCAAGAAAAAAAATAATGTTAATTTACATCTTGTGAAAAGTCATTGTAAACGAGGAGGCAGACGAAGAATCTCTTGATGACGCTGACATATTATTTAAAAATCAATACGTATGGATAAAAGATATATCAAGACTCGCACGAAGTCAGATAATTTTTCATAAAAGTAAAGCCTATGTTTGTCACAGATGCTTACATTTTTTCTGGTTAAATGTAAAGCTATTAAGTGGGGTAGACACCTTTTTTCTGAAATAAAAAAATTTAATATTTCAATATATAAATGTGAGTGAATTATTTCCCACTTTTTACATAGAAAAGAGGGTACATTTAGGTTTTCTTAGACCAGTGTCTGGGCCTTTTTATGGTCCAGAACCATAGTTATCGATGAAACAGGTTTTTTCACTATCCGTAAGCTTTGAAATGTTCCTGCGGATGGATTACTCCAAATTTTAACTGAGTACTTCTAAATGATATAGTTTTCTTATGAGTGCTGGGATTTTTGATCCACAGAAAAAAAAATGTTTGTCCTCTTTGTTAAGATATTTTTCTTAATTTTTTAAACTGCTCCTACATTTTAATTCCTCCTAGAGGAAGCTTTGTGATAGTAAAAGAAAAGTTTTTGTGAAAAAGTGTGAGGAATGATGTTTAGCAAATTTCTAATCGAAATATACTATTTTTAGAAAATGTCCATATGTATGTGAGTCTGTCTGTGGGTGGGCCTGTGCACGCGCGCGTATGTGTGTGTGTGTGTGTTTGTGTATATGGGTGTGTGTGTGTATGTGTGTGTGTGTGTGTGTGTGTTTTTTTATTTTAAAATGAGAGGAAAAATTCGCTTTACCGAACTATTGGTGACTAGGTCACACCGTATTAAGTATTGTACCGGGTTAGCCAAGTTACGGGATGTTATCACAACTTGTCTGGTCAGATGTTATTGACCAGATCTTGGCGGGAGTATGCGAGTACCAAGAGCCGACCAGCTAAAAAACCTCTCCACGCACACAACCTGTTATCCCCCGCGGAACGGCCGTCAAGCATTACTTCGCGGGGGAGGCATTAGCTATTTCTAGCTTTTTGATCTTGTAGACTCCCTGATCCCCTAATCCTGCCTAAGGGCAAGATTAGGTATACTGGTGCTCTCTCTTCTTTCTTCTGCTCTTCTCTCTTTCTTCTTCTTCCTCTTCTGCTCTTCGTTTCGTAGGTCCTTGAGAACTTCCGTGGCGAAGGCTGATGTCGCTTGCCACGCTTCTTCCGAGGACATCGTTCTTTCGGTCAGTCCTTCGGGCGTGATCTTCTGCTGGAGCGTCTGTTCCAGTATATTTCGTTGTCGATTATATCTTGAACACGTGAAAAACACGTGCTCCGCGTCTTCGTCGATTCCTATGCAGGTTGGGCACTTTGGCGATTCCTCGTACTTGTATTTGTACAGGTATGCCTTGAAGCACCCGTGCCCTGATAGCATCTGAGTCAAGTAATAATTTACTTGGCCATGTCGACTATTTGTCCACTTATCCACTAGGGGAATCAGATGATGTATCCATCTTCCTTTCGTGGATTTGTCCCAGCTCTTCTGCCATCGCTTGATGCTGTTTCTTCTTTCTTCGGCCTTGATGGCCTCTTCTTCCTTCTTTGTCGACTCCTCTCTTCTTCGCCGTTCAAAGATTCGCTCAGCCCTGCGATAGCTTCTGCGGCCTCCTTCGAAACTGTGCGGAATGCACTCGCAACTCGTAGGGCGTTGAGCCTATGGATGGATGTCAGGCTCTTACGTGTGGTCTCCGTGGCTAGTGCATCCGCCCAGATGGGGATGCCATACGTCATGACTGATGTAGTCACTGACGCCAAGGCCGCTCTTCTCTTCTGCTTCGGCCCGCCTACATTCGGCATGAGTCGCGATAACGTTCTCACAACTGCTGATGCTTTTGTGTTGGCATGCTCTACTTGCGCTTTGAAATTGAGGCGCGAGTCTATCATCACTCCCAGGTAGCATATGGCCTACTGGGATGTGATCTCGTGTTCACCGACTCTTAAGGTTATTGATTCCTCTATTTTCCTGCTAGAAATAAGTGTCGCTTCCGTCTTGTGGCTCGCCAGCGACTGTCCCATTTCACCTAACCATGCTCGGTACTTCCTGAAGGCGAGTGTGAAAAGATGGTTAAGCTCATCTAGGTGTTTGCCAACTATTACCAAGGCAATGTCATCAGCGAACGCCACAAGTGTCACCGCTCTTGGTAGCTCGATCCGTAATAACCCGTCATATATGATATTACACAGGAGCGGCCCGAGCACCGATCCTTGTGGCACTCCTCCGGTCACGTGGTAGACCTTTGGTCCTTCTTCAGTATCATACTTCAGGATCCGGTCCTTGAAGTAATTCATCACTATCTTCTGTAGGTATCCTGGAACTTCCATCTTTGAAAGTGCCTCCAGGATGCGGTCCCATCTGGCAGAATTAAAGGCATTCCTGATGTCCAAGGTCACTACTAGGCAGTACCGCTTGCCTCCGCTTTTCCATCTCTTGTGACCAGTTTGATGACATCCAACGTGGAACGACCCTTGCGGAAGCCGAACTGGTTGTGGGATAGATGCTTCTCCGAGAACTCTTCTATCCTTCCATGTATAATTCGCTCGAAGATTTTCCCCGCAGTGTCAAGCATGCAAAGTGGCCGATAGGATGACGGTTCGGTGGTTTCTTTCCCTTTGGGAGGAGAACCAACCTCTGCTGCTTCCACTTGGTGGGAAAAACCCCCTCTTGCAGGCACCTGTTATACATGGAGAGGAACATCTCCGGTGCTTTCTCAATGGCTGCCTTGAGTGCAATGTTGGGGACGCCGTCTAGCCCGGGGGCTTTTGAATTCCCCACTTTGGCACAGGCTGCCCTTAGTTGCGTCATTGTAACTGGTGTGATCTCATCATTGCCGTCGTGTCTAATGTGATGGTCAAAATGTGGCTGTTGCGGGAACAACACTGTGACGATCTTCTCAAGTAGTACTGGGCACGTGGGTGAAGGCATCGGTTGGCTTCTCATTTTCTTCATGACCACCTTGTAGGGTCTTCCCCACGGGTCCCCGTTGACTTCTTCCACAAGTTCTTCCCAACATTCTTTCTTATTTCTTTTTATCGCTTTAGCGAGCTTTGACCGGGCTTCCTTGTGTGCCTTGTTGAGCTCTGCGTAGTCTGGCTTCTTTCTTCTTCTCGATGTCTTTCTTCTCGCTCGTACGCATTCTCGGCGAAGGCTAGCTATGGTTTCGCTCCACCAGTGCACTGGAAGATGGCGATTCCTTTGACCTTTCCGGGGCATGGTTGCATCACAGGCCTTGGTCACTCGTCTCATGACCTCCTTCATTTCCTTGGTTGCATCCTTGGCATTGGCGGGGGATTTGTCCAGTGCTACACCAAAAGTTCCTGGTCAAATGCACTAGCCTTCCATCCAAGGGCGTTGATCTTCTCCATTTGTGGTGGCTTTCGTCCCCGATCAGCTAAGATCTCCCATGTTATTCGGCTGTGGTCACTTAAGTCAAAGTTGTCCGTCGCAGTCCAAGAGTTGTTTGCAGCAGCTAGGATGGGGCTGACAAATGTCAGGTCAACAATGGAGCCCTTTCCATCTCTTTCGTACGTGCATTTATTACCGGTGTTGAGTAACACCAGGTCCAGTTGAGACATGGTCTCCAGTAAGGATTGCCCCCTTGCCGTCGTTTCCTTGCTTCCCCAGTCGACCGCCCACGCGTTAAAGTCTCCCGCAATGGCAACGGGTGAGTGCATCTGCTTGTGGAAGCTTGTAAATACGATATCCTGGCTATCATCGGGCTGTTTGGGTGGCAAGTAGCAGCTGAGGAAGTGGATGTTTCCCAACATAGCCCGCACAAATCCTTCGTTAGTGCTATTGAATTCCTGGAACTGAAAGTCATTGCAGGACCAGATAGCGGCCTTCCCTGTGGTATCAGATACCCATAGTGGGTTGTCAGGCTTTTGATATTGCTCTGATATCAGCAGCAAGTCGGGCCTTGCTTCCGTCACCGCCTGCGTCAGGAGATCCTATACACCTCTACAGTGGTTGAGGTTTTGTTGCCAGACTTTCATCTTCTTGGCTTAGTTTCTGTTTGCGTCTCCTCCATGACAACTGCACACTTGCCGCTTTACACGATGTGGTTGTGGTTCACTTTGTTGGCTTCCGTACACAAGGCGCATGCTGCATCGTTCTTACACTGCCCGATCTTGTGTCCCTCTTCGCTACACTTGATGCAGAGTTTGTACCGGTCAATATTGCTCTTGCATTGCGCCGATATGTGCCCAGGGTGCTAGCACTTGTAGCATTTCAAGGGCCTATTCACCTCTCTTATTGAGCAGTTTACTAGTTCTACACGGATATTTCCTCGTTCGCCGATGGCTTTTCGTGCCATTAACACGGAGAGCCAGACATGGGCAATTTGGGTACCCCTGTACGCCTCCCGTAATGATTTCACTGATTACTAATTGGTTTAGTTGGTTTTCCACAGGTGACACTTGAGTAACGGTCTTTTATCCTGCATTATTAATATTTCTGTCCTTTTCCTCTAATAGCTGGTCAAGTTACCACTTTCCACTTTCTTCCCGCGTCCTAATTGGTTTCTGTGTGTATTCCTCGCGATCTGCTGCGCTGCCCTCGGAGGAACCTGCGCACCGCTATAGCAAAGTCCCACCCGGTTGCCATTCGGCATTACTATACCGATGGAGATTAGTCGCCGGCTGGTGAGGCAGCCAAGTCAACTGGCTGGGCTGTACTCGGACCTCTGTACTATCCGGCGGCTCGCAAGTACCTAACGGTTTTATCCCCTGTAACATACGCTAACCATCTCAGCGAAGAGACACTGGTCACCTAGGACGCGAATAGCTGCAGTCACCGGGACTGACCGCTTTCTCAGCGTTGCCGGAGCGCCGAGGTCTTTCGTGGCAACAACGCTGGAGGTCCATTTGTCCGGACTTGATGGTTTGTCCTTGAACTATGGACTTCTGGTGTTTGGTCAGCGAGAGCTGTTTTATTTCACTCCTACCATTTACGCGCGAACGCGTGCGAAGGCGTTCCCCTATTCGCCACCTGGGGACGCTCCACGTCAGGCTTCACCTCCACGTCTGCTTAGACAACTAAACAGGTTAATGGTGTATGTGTGTGTGCGCGTGCGTGTGTGTGTGTGTGCGCGTGTGTGTGGGTGTGTGTGTGTATGTTTACGCTGATATCTCATGATCTACTCAATCGGTTTTCATCAGCAAGTGATCATTTTTTACGATTTTGCTTTAACAATTGTGGTCAATATTCTATTTTTGTAAAATTTCGTTTTTTTATATGGATTTTTTAGTTTTAAAAATTTTTATTTTCGATTTATTTAATATTTAAAACTAATTTTATTTATATATCGACGCCTGGGTGGAAGAACGGGCTATCTCGCAAGCCGTTTTGATAAGGGGCTAACTCGGAAGCCGCTTGAAGAACGGGCTATCTCGCAATCCGTTTCAAGAAGGTGCTATCTCGCGAGCCGCTTCAAGAACGGGCTATCTCGGAAGCCGTTCGAGAAGGCTCTATCTCGCGAGCCGATTCAAGAAGGGGCTAACTCGGATCTAATTTTTTTTCTCAAAATTTTGTAGTGGCAACCCTGCACGATTTTAAAATGCATTTCCCAGGAAAAGTACGTGACGAGGAAAAATCTGAAAAAAATCAAGAATACTTAGCTATCACAGTTTTTCACTATGCATGTTAAACAAAAAAAAAACGTCATGCATCAGGCTACACATGGGACATTTCAGGTCAACTGTTCCCGTCAAAATTTTAAAATTGCTCAAAATTTGTTTATCAGTTTCAAAACTTGTTTATAAACAAGTTACTAAAGGAATAATGGACCCTGGGGGTATTGAAACTATAAATTTCCACAGTATTTAACAAAATTTAACAAAATTAA
>JAPYZP010002248.1:0-18386 GCA_030522985.1 Torymus sinensis
GATTTTCAAGTATTATAAAATTTTCATTGTGAAAATGAAAATATAATTAGAATTATTTTCAAGTAATGTACATCATAAAGACATTACCTCTGACAATGTAAGCTAAGCTAAAAATTCCTAAATTCATTTTATGCATCGGTAAAGCATTTTTAATGTTTTGCCTTAAAATATAAATAATCGGGTAATGGATTTTCATGGGATAGAGCTTATATATCCTTCATATATTGGTCATATTTATGATTTGGGGATTTGCATAAATATGAACATTTTTTTATTTCAAGATTACTTACATTTTTTGTGATTTTTTTCCATTTAAAAATGATTTATTGAAGTAAATATCTTTTTTTCAGCTAGCGGGTAATGGATTTTTATGAGACAAAGTTTATATTCCTCTATTTTAATTATACTTCTGGTTCGAAGAGTTGTACTTCAATAAATTACTTCAATAAGTCATTCTTAAATGATAATAAAAATCACAACAGATATAAGAAAACTCCTTTTATAAATAATTCAGCAAAACTATTACTTATTTCTCCATCTGATTCTGTCTTTCTCACTTCTCAATCAGATCAGTGATTCATCATACCTTCAAAATGCTCAAGAACAAGCTTGCGCTTGTCTTTGAAAAACTCATTCTATTTTACAATCTATTAAATTGCCAAATAATAGAAGAAAAAGCGATTCACACCGCAGAAGCTATAGAAACTGCGACAATCGAAATTCCCATTGTACAGCTATAGTTTCTAATATAAATGGGTGCAGTTATTAGTTATAAAACGTTTTGGATTTTCACCAGGGGGGGGGGGGCGTAGTGCGATACAATGGTATATAGGGGCTGAGATTCGTATCATCGCGCGCGAGTGCGAAGGTTCGCGTTAAAAGGGGATTTGTTCTCGTGTTTTCGATGAGAATGAAAATGGAATATCGGGATGCATATACACGCGGCCGGTTACAATAAACCGTGCATTACTATAAACGCGAGAAAACGCGGCGTGCCTGTAAACGTGCTGTACGCGCCGCGTCTATAATTAGCTTTTAATCGTGAAAGCTCGCGGCGCGATGTATATATATTTCCTGTTTTTATCAGCTTGCGCGCATATATTATCATCATTATATATTATTCTGCGAATCCTTTAACCATTCTGCACACATATAAATATAAAGCCGGTAAAAGCGCATTACCGATCATCGCCATCCGCTATCTCTCATGTAAATGAAAAGAAAAAAACATCCGCTATATATTCGCATTATCGAGCAAACACACGCATCAGCGATCCATCTACTCTCTCTCTCTCTATATATGTATAAACATTCAGACAGGATACAAAACAAATACATAAATAATCGTAGAATTGCGTACATATATACGCGCAACAGTTGTTTGCTACATATACACACACGCACGAACTGCTGCTATACACTTCCCGAATAAATTGCTCTCGACGCGTCGTTTAGATTACGCGCGTTTAACCTTAAAACGCGCGCGACCAATGCTACTCTCGCGTTCGCAGACTATATCTCGCACAAAGCAATTGCATTATCGATTACTTACTCCCTCTCTCTTCGCGCGTCCATTATCAACTGCATGCACGCGCGCGAGCTCGGAAACAAAGAGTCGAGTCTTGAATACATAGGTATAGGAGCACGAGTACGAGATACTGATAATCGTGCAGGTGCAGCAAGGTGCGAAGCTTTATATCGAGCCCGCCATGCGAATAACGTGGTATATATATATTTATAAGCCGCGCAGAGAGTCGCGGGCGTTTATTTTGACGAGAGAAAGAGAGCCTCGCGCATATATACGGGCAAAAGTGGAAAGGCGACTTTCGGTGTGTGCGCGCGCGCGTGAGAGGAGGGCGTAAATTCGACGGCGGAATGGAGCGCGCGCGGCGGGCACTTTGACGTTTATGACTTTTGGTAGGTGAAATTAATTGGAGCTGGTATCGGTGTGTGCGCGCGCGCGACGGGAATACGGGTTTTGAATGGAGGCGATTTTGCGGGATGGTTTATACAGTCGGTTCGTAAAGTAGACAGGATTATATTTGCGCGCGATATATTTTATTGAAAAAAAAAGTCATTTAGCCGAGAGTGGGGATTGGTTAAATAATCAACGTGTGTATATATAGAGGTATGTGCGATCGATAAGAGTGATGGATGAAGAACCTTTATCATTCGGTATACATGCAGAGGAGGATTAGGATCAGAGGCCGATTACGCGATAAAGTCGTCTAATAAAGATTGATTTCCACACGTATGTGCATCAATTTTCACGCGTGACACGCAAATCTCATTATACACGTATAATATATGAAAAAAATAAAACATATAAGTACTCTAGAAAAGTTTGTTACCGATGTATATATTTCGACACTCAATAACATCATCATCATCATCGTCGTTCCGCTATCTCCGCATACATATATATATGTTTTCGAGCGAAAGTGGATCGAGATAAGCAATTTCGCACCGACTGCAAAGAGAATTTTCCGCGCACAGCGACCTTCCGCGTACCTCCGATAAATCTCGGCTGACGGCGGCCGGCGGCTGGCTCGCTCTTTCGATAAAAACTTTTCCTTCTCTCCTCTCGCACACATCTGGCCAATGTGTGTCGGGCACGTGTTTAGTCGTGTACTATACCGGCGATTGGCACTTCCGAACTTTTCTCTCGCTCTCTCTCCCACTACGGATCCCGAATGATTTATTATCACCGTGCCAGAGAGCAAGTTCTTAAAGCCTCGTGTATGTACACATACACACACATACACGTTGGCTGCTGATTCTGCGCACGTCGGTTTGAGGATTTTCCGGTATACGCTCGCGCGTTGCCGTTGTGAATCCTCGTTAATAGTTGCGGTGTATGGGAAAACAGAGAGAGAGAGAGAGCTGTTGTGTAGATATTCTGTAAGCGGTTTACGATATAGTGGCTGTTTTCCGGATGTTGGGTTACTTTGCGCTGGGGTCGCGAGAATGAAGAGCGATGTATCTTTTCGGTGGAATTGGTGGTATTAGTGCTGAATCTGGATAAAAATGTTTAACGTTAATAAAAAAATTGGTATTTTCTTTGTCAACGCGTATATTAGTTTTTCTTCACGGAAAATATACACTTGATTTTAATGACTATACATAATATACATTGCATATAATTATTGTAATCCATGAGAAGAAAAATGATACGTGGAAATTATTATCCTAAGGCTTTCTAAGGCATGAAATGAATTCTTTCATTCGTTCTACCTATTATACCATTCCAAACGCATCATTAGTATTAAAAACATACATTCAAACGGTCGCTTAATCTCTTGAAGCAATGAATAACGACCTTGTCGAGATGTATGGAAGTATAATACTCTCAAACGTATGGACACTAAACAAAATCATAACTTACAGCAAACGTCTGCTTGTTATTATGAGGCTTATCGCAATTATCAAATACTGATAACTTCGTTCCGCGTATTTCTGCTGTCTGACACATGCAAATGAACAATACGTTTGCCTTTTTCGCTTTAATTAACAACATTTTCGAAGAATTATAATTCTGATTCGTAACCGACAAGTTGCGTATAATTTAATTTTCAATTTATTTTTATCTTATAAATTATTATACATCGCCGACGACGTAATGAGAAATTATCCGAAAATTGAAAATTTCGCAATAATATACGCGCGCGCGCGCGCGCAGATTTTCCGCGTACATTGAAAACGTTTCAATTGCTACCACGCTTATCAGCCGATAAAAAGCATTTTGCGCGAAACCTGATAAACATTAATTGAACGCGAGAGAGGCGAGCGTTTAATTTTAAATGAAATAAATCCAGCGCGCGATATATAGCTCTCTCGCGCTGATAACCGCCCCGCAACAGTGTGGGTGCAAAACAAACGTGAAAATCAATTCACTCGGTTGCTCTTACAACGCGCATTACACTCTACATCTCGAAACAACCTAACAACAGCTCTCGCGCAGAGAAAAATCCGATAGCCAAGAAAATTCAATCCCCCGACAACAACAGCCGCGCCAGTCGTAACACTTTAGAAAAACGTTCCCTCGGAGAGAGGAAAAAAAAGAAAAGATTTACACCGCGTTTATCGTCCCGAAAATACCTCCTAACCCCAATATCAGCGCGCGTCCCCCTCGCCCCCGCCCATAATCCACCTCTCCTATAAAAATACATGCGCGCACCTTCGTCGCTGATAGCCCTAACCTAAAAATAGCGCGCAATATACCCCCACACACACAGAGAATTCTCCTCGCTTGTGTCTTCTCTTGTCTCTCCCCTATATATTCCTCTACACGCATAAAAGTACGCAACACACGAAAATCCTCGGCTGCGAGCGAGCGACGGAAGTATGGGGACTTTTCAAGATGACTGGGCTGCCGCCGTCGCCGCCGCTTGCTGCTCTTCCCCCCGCAGATGTTCGACATCAGCGACGCGCTTTATTATCAGCGGCGCGTGTAGCGAGAGAGAGAGAGAGAGAAGACCCTTTTATAGTCGATCCCTCGCTTATATACGCGGAGAGCCGAGCGGAGCGCGCGCACAATGAGAAAGTCAAGCGCTTTTTCCGCCTCTTCCTGCGCTGCTGCTGCTACTGCTGCTGATGGTGTGTTCCGTAACGTTTTACCTAAACAAATACTCTGTCTCTCTCTCGGACGGCGGAGGAGATGATGATGCTTTCCGAGCGCGGTGGGAGCGAGAGGGGGTTATATTATACCTTCGGCGCGTGGCGTACTCGTTGTTTGCGCCGGGGGTGATTGAGTTATTAATTGGAGAGAGGGAGTGGAGATGAGGAGAAAAATGGTGGGATATCTTTTTTTTCCCTCTCCTTTATATCGCGCGGAGAAAGCGTGTTCGTGATAAATATTATATTATACGTGTGTGGGACGTAGTTGGTGTAATTTAACTGTTATACGATTATAGCACCTGTTGTTGTTTCGGGGATACGTATAATACACGGCGTTGACTAATTTCGCGTGATTATATTTTACGAACGACGGTTAACTGCCGGTGGATTGTATTATATGACGATGATGGCTCGCGATTGCCCCACGATTACAGCTGCGCGATCTGTCATAACTCTAATTTACAAGGCATACAATTAATCAAGTCCCCGCAAACGTTATTTGCGAATGTACGTATATATGCGGCAGGTTTAATTTATGCGCTGAAAAGGGTTCTCCCCCGGGGGCCCAATGAAACTTTAGAACAATCAAAACATGGTATACGCAATATATAATATTATTATTTTGAAATACATATTATAATGAATTTAGTGGGCCTGTGCGTATTTCAATCAAATGTATAGCTTATATTGAGAATTTCTAGGTATACACGGGAGCGTACAAGTGGGGACGTTTCGTTTTGGTTTAATAGGCATAAATTAATTTTAGAATAACCCAGAATTCATATTATGTAGGAATAACGGCTGGTATTACATTTATTTCACTTTGACAATGAAAATTTAACGATATATATATATATATATTCCATTATTATTAAGACACGTGAAATGTTTGTTATTGTTCAGTAATAAAGCCCATTGTTTTCTAACAATGCTTTAAAAAAAAATACACACACACTACACAGGAACATTCCTGCTGTCAAAACCTCACCGTTACCTCGAAAACAAAACGGCAAAAAAAAAAATCTACGCTATACGCCACGTATATATATGACCTAGACTCGAACCCGAAATCATCGCCGCGCAACTTGCCAACTCATAAACTTTCTAAAAGTGTATTATATCGCGCGCGCGGCGACGCACGAAACTTCGCACACGCGCCTAATTCCATCCTTTTCACTCTACGATATTACGCGCTCGTCGCGCTATACGTTCGCGCCACGGCTATACACACACTATCGCGCCGCCGCCTCGATAAAAACACGAATCAAACCCGCGAGCTCGCTATGATAAATCGCGTGTGAGCGCCCGTGTCATGCGACGAAAAAAAAAATTCTTCGCTCGTTAAAAAGAAAGAGAGAAAGAAGCGTAAACGACTCGTCGTCTCGCGTGCACGTATGATTATTATCTCTCTCGTAAAAAGGGCCTCGTCTCTCGCAATTATGCCCCCCGGAAGATGGCGGCGGTCAGGTTTTCCCAGCTCGCGCGCAGCTCAGCAGCAAGAAGTGAATGGACGCGGGGCGGCGGCCTTGCGACCAAGGAAAATGCAAAGTTTTCATTCGCGCGCGTATATATAAACATACTTTATCCTTTTTTTCTCCAACGAGCAATTAGCGCCGGTTTTCTTCTTTTGCCGACGCGCTTGAATGGCAATTCATATTTTTTTCTTTTTTTTTCGTTGATTTACGTATGTATGTAATTACGCGATGTGTGTTTGTGTGATTCGTCGAGAGCGATGTACACGCGGGCGTGTTTGCAAAAGCTAAAAGCACGGTAATGTGTTTTTTTTTGCTGCTGCGTCCTGCTGCTGCGAAGGAAATGCTTTACAATGTGTTGTTGTGTGTAGTATATACATATAGTTGATGAATAAAGTAGAGCGTAATTGAATGAGCTTTTTAGCCGGGTTTTAATTAATCTTAGTTAATTAAAATTCTAGTCACATCACAGGACACACGACGCGGGCGTCTAGACCCTTTTTATTGCACCCAAAGCTAAATTTCTTGGCTTATATATATATATATTCTTAAAATTCGTTTCGTCACGAGTTTAATTACTTTTTCGCGAAAAAGAGAGAGAGAGAGAAAGAAGCAGAGATACCAGTTTTGTTGCAAAATACAGCTCGATCCGCTCTTTCTTCGGACGCACGAAAAAAAAGCTAGAATTGTTAATTGATCAAAGTCTAGAATACCAATGAAATACAATTTATATTTAAGCGTACAATTGAAAATTCAAACTCGGCCTTATAACGACGACGAAGAAAAAAAAACACAGAAGCAAGAATAAAAAGTTATTTCAACAAAATTCCATGCACATTTTCCAATACAAATCAACCAACGCGAAATATAACGACAATAGACGGTCGACTTTTATAAGAAGCCATTCCCCTCTGTTCGCCCCTCGACGAGTATAGCGCGCGCCTCCGTCAACCGCACGCCGAGATAACGAACCGCATTCAGCTGCTACCGACGACGAACGACGACGACGAGGCTCTGCAATCGAAGTCAACCATCGGATACACGGTGCCTCTCTTTCCTCTCCTCCGTCTCTCGTAGAATTTCTTCTCGTTCTCTCTCTCCCTTCCTCCCTCGCGCTGTAATTTCGCCCGGCTTCGGAGCTCAATTACGCTCGAAGAGGCTGCTGCTCTGCCCGAGGGAGGGAGAACAAAAGGAGTAACAAGTGTCGGGCGGGCACGGGTGCCCGAATAACGGGCCGAATTAGAGAAGACGGGAGCAGTATAGCACGCTGCTCTGCGCCCTGGAAATTTCCGCCGCCGCCTGCTGCTATTGCGCCGCCCCCCGTCGATGTTTTATACGCGAGTGTATGTGTGGGAGGGGGCGAACACGTGCGCGAACTGGACTGGACTTTGGCTTCGACGTCGGGGGAGGAAGTTTTGCCCGTTTTTAGGGGTTATTAGAGCGAAAGTTTTTTAACGACCAAGGAATCGCGGTATATATTGGAGATTTTAATTGATTTGGGGAGTTTTTTTTTTTTGAAGCGGTTGAAGGGTAAAGTAAGCGAAGCTTTAATTGATTTTTAAAGTCGTCGAGTAATGAGATGTTAAAAGTGTAGAGGTGGGGGAGGAGGGGTTTGAATTTCTTATACGGTGCGCCAGACTGCGTTTAAATGGAAGAACCGTGTCGTTTTATAATACCTAGAGAACCAGATTTTCTGAAAGTATAAAGAGCTAAAAATGCGTCCTACTCTTTTAAAAGGTAGGAAAGTAGAACAACGGTTTGTTTAGAAGTATGCATTTCACTGCGTTCATTTTTTCCTAGTTTTTCTCTCCCAATTAAGAGAAAAAAAAGAAGAAATTATAGCACAATGGCAGAATGCTGGATAAGTTTTTTTTTTCTTTTTTTTTTAATAAAGGTTCGACTATATTGAAAAAGGATTTATTTGTTATTCCTTAATACGGGAATATTCATGAGCCTTTGTGTGTATTCACTTAGGCTTAACTATATATACTCTCTGCCTCTGAGTCAATTTGACTAATGATTATGCATTTTTAATAGTGAATTTTTTTTTTTTTTGTGTAAATTCTCAAAAACCGCGTTTTATCGATGCTAATGAGAGAGCCGAGCGAAACCGTTCTGACGCACGAAGGCCTACAAGAACTCTCCATTTCAATTTCAACACTATATAGGAATCAAGTATACACACATACATATATATAGACCCAATCGAAAACAACAAATCACCACTACAGAATACCAAACTAGGACTAAATTAGTGCTGTACCAAACGTATATATATATCTTCTGACGCACGACATTACACGACTTCTTTCTATTCCTTACGTAAGCCATACTCTCAGGCATCCCACACACACACGCGCAGAACAACAACACATCTCCCGCAGCCGCGGCGACGACGGGGCGCATATAAATTTATCGGCAGAACTTCTCGTCGTAAAATATAGACGCAGGTTCTATATAAAAGCCCGCATGCAGCACACACACAGGAGAGAGAGAGCGCCGCTCACTGCACAGGATATCGGCGTTTCCTCGGCCGGCGTAACGCTATTATTGCCACCGCTAAAACATTGATAACCCGCTGTAGCGGATAAAAGAGCAGCCGCAGAATTTCCTTTTCCGCAGACCGAATTATACGTTGTTCTCTTTGCCCACCCCGTTTTTATTCCAGTTAATTCCATAATTCGAGATAAAGAGCGAGGGCCACGCGCACGCATTGGGACGGCTGATGAATCCGTAATTATCTCCCCCCATTAAATGCATCCTCTCTCTTTCTCGCGTGCGCGCGAGATATATATATTTCTGCGAACGACAAAAGGACCATTGTCCATTGAGAGAAGAGAGGGAGAGAGCGCGATGTTATCGTCGCCGAAGCGCGCGATGGCCGCGGTAGCGCATTATTATTATATATATATATTTTGAGGTTAATTATTTCTGCGCACTCGTTGCCCGCGCACCCAGAGAGAGAGAGAGATAAAGTTCGGTCGGCGGAAGAGCGACGGTGTATTATAGCGAAAATTTTAAGCCTTTTTGATGGGTAAATCGTACAACGCAGGCGAGGAGAATGGAGTCAGTCTGAGGAACTTAATTAATTGTTCCGAGTAGTGTATATAGATGTTCGAAACGAGCTATATTTATATACTCTATACATTTCCCATTGTGTTTGTACCTATATATGTGTGTAACGATTTTTCTTCGACAACTTGCTCTCTACACAGCTTATTTATACATATCTATATACAAACACAGAAGTTCAATGAAGCCGTTAAAATCCCAGCGCGACCCTAAACTCTCTGGCGAATATCGAAAATTGCCTGCATATATATACAAAACGATGCATCGCACTTGGATTGCGCGCATGCGGCCCGATATACGTAAACAACGCTGCTTCTGTTTTGAAGAGAGAAAAAAAGAAAGAGAGAATCTACTTGTAGCGCTCGTCCGAATACACGCTACAGATACGAAATTCAATTGGCGATATAAGTGAAGATACTCGAGAGGAAAGAAGTTTCTTTGCTCTCTCTCTCCCCCTCTTCTCTCTGTATAGATATGCAAATGCGAAGAGAGCCGAATGTAAACAAACGCTTTTCGAGAGATGAAAGAACGATAATATACCGGGTCTCGCTCGCGGTACACACAAACATTCGTATGATGCGACTCTCGCTATAACAGATTTATTTCTTTTTTTTTGCTGCACGGTTGTCAACAGATTCCGACAAACCAATATAATTAGCGTATACATTTGCTGATGATTATGAAAATCAATTAACTGCGCCGAGCAAAAAAAAACATATTTACTATTCGCAAGCGGCCATTATACACTATAATTTGTATAAATTATGCGACAGCGCGTGACTGAAAATAGACACCCTTAATCATTTAAAAGCCAACTATATATGCGAGAAAAGAAAACAGCCATTACCCCCCACATTAACGACGCGCTCGCGTTCTAAGCATTATTCCTCTAACACCGGACTCCCGTCTCACATTGTCACTTTTACGACTTCTCCTCTAATCACTCGAGAAACACTCGCTAATCTCGTACAAGCGCCGCGCCCCGTCGTCGTCCCTTTATCTATAATCCCATCTCCTCGCGTCACCTATTTTCGCGCGCTCGCAGGCTCGCTTTTCCATCAGCGGCACCTCCGAAAAAAGAAAATTCCTCAAAGCGCGATCGCCGCGCGCGTCCATTTACCTTTACACAAACCTACATGTACTCTATTTACATTCCGCTCTCGGCGCGGGGTCAGTGTACACTTCCCTTCGCACACACACACACAGAGTGAAAGTACTGAAAGTAGAGACGCTCGCGCGCGGGGGGGGATGCCGATCGATCACACAATCTCGTCTTATTGCGCGTCGTCGTAGTGCGCCTCGATTTTCTTCGATTACGGCCGAGAGCGCGATAAACGCCCTCCGGCAGTCCCGTGTACTTTTTTTCTATCTATCTCTCTCGGAAGGTCCAAAGGAGATTTAATCGAAGGAGTGGGGGAGAGATGTCGTTCGCTTTGAAAACGAAATCGATTCCCGGGGGGGAAGAGAAGTGTTTTTTTCGAGTGCATGAGGGAAAACGGTCCACACAGGCGAAAAGCTGGAATAATTACCGGGCGAGCAGCGGCGGCCGCGACGCGCTCCGAAATAGAACACGATTATCATAAAGCGTAAATAGCATAATCTACGAGGGTATATATATATCCGTCCTCGAGCATTGCGCATAGTGGCTATTTCGCTTTTTAAATCTCCGCTGCTGCGTTTTTTCGGTCAATTGTATAATTATATAAACGGGGGAAATCCATTACATCGATTATTGCCGTTCTTGTACACTCCGGCGACCGTAAGAGAATATCGGTTATTATACTAACGCTAATTCGAGTTCCAAAGATGATTCACATTCATACAATATGTACGCGCTTCGATTGAGTTAGTTTTGGAAAGGCGCAAATATATATATATATCCAAGTGTAATGCAAACGAGTTTGTTTTACCCATTCGTTCGGCGTGTGCTGCTCCGGAATGCTTTGCATAATACGGAATGCAAATGCTAAAAAGTTTCACAAAGTTTTATGATATTTTCTTCAGCGCGCCTCGAAACGTGCGCACTGTTGCAGCGGCTGCAGCGAATATTTACGGCGCAGAGAGCGAATGTTTTCTCGAACGACTCTTCGAGAAATTAATTTTCGGGCTCGCGCGATTGCGAGATGCGCGACAGGTCTGATGATCAAAGCTCGAGTACGGCGCTGCTTTCAGGGATTACGCACATGAACGGTACATGTATGTATCGTCTAAATTCGAATAAGTG
Organism: Torymus sinensis; assembly: GCA_030522985.1. Classification (NCBI taxonomy): domain Eukaryota; kingdom Metazoa; phylum Arthropoda; class Insecta; order Hymenoptera; family Torymidae; genus Torymus; species Torymus sinensis. Next base: position 11,386 of record JAPYZP010002248.1, read on the forward strand.
AAACCCACTTGAAATAAGTGCAAAATGTATATCATAGTATGTTCGACTCGCTGTATTATTTAGAGACGAAACGTTATATATATATTTGACAGGGATATTCTCGACTGAATTTCACACGCGTTTTCAAGTCACTTCAACTCACCCCGGCGTGTATATATTATACACGAGAGATAAATCCTGATATTTTACCAGCTCGGCGAAAATTTTCATCGTCACTTTTGCATTAAATCGGGCCACACGTCGCGCGATCTCCGCGCTCATTTATGTACATATACGGCTGAAACTTGTACATTCAGCGCTTCGGGATCCATATTCCGACATCCGACCTAATTAAACTCATAAAACAAAAAAAAGAGAAAGAAAAATTTCCACCAACTCAGCATATCACGTATATGACACATCGCAATCCTCCCGACTTCCGCGCTATTTTTCGCGCAACTCTCTCTCTCGTAGAAAAATACACGTCGCGCATTCTCCTCAACCCACGTGTGCGTGTGTCGGACACGTCTCGCGCGTGCGGGCATCGAAAGTCGTCGTCGTCTTTGCTGCAGCGCCTCTCTCGCCTGCACAACATCCCATATACGTGCGCGCCTACGCGCGAACGCCGCGCACTGCAGGGATCGATGATCGACGCTCCTCGCGCGCGATTTTCCATCGGTGTGTCTCATATATATACACACGCACACGGATATACACCGGCACTGTGTAGCAGAGAGGCGAACGACTCTCTCGCAGCAGCAGACGAGTAGACGTTCTTTTGTTCGCCGCAGTGCAGCGCAGCGGCAGCAGCAGCCGCTTTTTGCGGCGCACGTTTTTTGAGAAAATCGAGAGGAAAGAGAGAGAGAGACTCGTTTGCGCGCTGCGGCTGCGGTGCTCACTGCGCGCAGGTAACTCTATACCCGCAGAGCCCGATAAGACGGAAAATGTACAAGCCTGTAGCGGTGGGTATTTTGATACGGGGAGACTGTGAGTGTATAGAGCGAAAGGGATTTTCTCCAGTTGCGGAAAAATGGAAATTTTTGTAGCCGGTAGCTGGCCGACTGGGGGATACCTCTTGAGAGCGAGAATAGGTCATTCCGAGAAGTTTTCTCGACAAAGCTACCGTGTATTATATAGATATATTTATAGGCGGTATATATTTCGAGCTGGATATTACATACATATTTCTTGTATACATTAAAAATATTTGTACTAAGTACCTAGTGTGTGTTTCGTATATATAAAATTTTGTCGTGATTTGAAAAGTATATTTGAATAACAATCGATAAGTTCACGAGCAATCCAAGTCAACTCTCTATTTTTGACTCTTCGCGCGTGAATAAATTATTTCGATTCGGCTCTTTCAAAATGCACATGTTATTATTGTATTTTATCGAGAAAGGGCGAGAGAGCCTCGAGAATACCTGCTGCTGGTAATTAAATAAATAACGAACGAGAGGCGGGGAATTCCAAACGAAGTAAATTTTATATCGAATTGAAGCGGGTTCGAATAATTACGTTAGATCTCCATAAGCATTTAATTTTCCAAGTGTTCCAGTCGGCCAGTTATGCGATTTTCATATATATATATATATATCGCGGAGAATAAATTTCAATGGAAAGCCAATGACAAACGCTTCTATTTTTATATAGCCTTCCGAAACCCCCCCCCGTATTTTTATCAGATATATTACGGCCATTATCAGTGTTCAATTAGTATATCCACAAATTAGACAAATCAACGGGCCGCGCTCGTCCCTTTTATATACCCACTCTAATCGCGAGAGAATTCCGAATTCCGGCGCAGCAGTCCCGCGTAAATTACCATACTGTGCACGCGGCCAACACACACTCGTGAAAATAACTCGCGCGTAGCCCATCCATCAACTTTTCGCCGCGCGCGCGCGCGGGCCGATCAACGCCGGGCATCGCGCGCGATGCAATTTCCGCTTAATATCCGCGCTGTTAAATCGACCGCGCGCCCACGCGTTTCACCGCAGACACGACTATTTCTTTTTTCTCTCTCTTTCTCTGTGTGTGTGTGTGTATCAGCGCGCCCGCTGCTGCCTCATTTCTGTGATTACGAGGGCGTAGAGGGTGAGAGAGAGAGAGAAAACCCTTTGACGCTCTGGCAATAGGGCACTTCAAAGACCTGGAACCGAGCGGAGAGGGAGGAAGAGCTTTGTACCGCGACGCTACTTCAAATAATCGTCATTCTTTGTGATTTTTCAAGCGTGATTTTGCCGCGCGCGCACATGAGGGAAAAGTTGAAAATTATATTTGCCCCCCATCCTCCGCGGATCTATGGGGGTTTTGCGGTGTAGATTCGAAGCTACTGCAGGTATATACGCTGGCTTTTGTGTCGTGCGGTTGGGCAAATATTAGGCGCCGCGTGAGATATATGCCGACGAGCAAAGGGAATTTTCGAGGTTTCAGTATACTTAAGGGGGCTAGACACCTTTTTTTCTGAAATAAAAAAGTCAGTGTAATAAATTAATGTAAACTAATTATTTCATACTTTTTACCTATAAAAGTGGGTATATTTACCTTACCTTAGAACTTTCTCCGATGGGCCTTTTATATGGTCCAGAATCATAGTGAAATTTTCCTGTTGATGGATTGACTCCAGATTTCATCTAAATTACTTCTAAATATACCCACTTTTATATAGGTAAAAAGTATGAAATAATTAGTTTACATCATTTATTTATTAAAATATGACTTTTTTATTTCAGAAGGTGTCTAGCCCCCTTAAATATGCGGCTCTCCGCTCTTTTTATTCGACTTTAAAGCAAAGAATAAATAAAATATATTGAGAGTGGAAAGATGAGGTGTCTGGTCTTTTTGCGTTTGATGTCAATACTTACTATAGTGCCTATTAAATATAATATACTTGGTGTTTAAACGTACAAAGCATATATAATTATTCACTTTTGCTTGTGGCACATTCGGCACAGCCTTCAAATCGCCTCGTAAATATTTATCTAGCGTCTTTCGCACGACACGCACGCTGATAAAAGCCTCGCGCGCGTTCACAAAACAATGCGGCGATAATTCTTTTCGCAAATTTGTATACTCTTTCAAAGTAAAAATAATCATGCATAGTCAAGAAAAACATTCATAAAAGCGTCACTCACCCCCAACTTTCTCGCCAGTTCGTCGCGCATACATATATACTCATAAACAACGCAATATTTCGCAAATTCGCGAAAATCGCTTTGACCTAAGCAGCAGCAGCAACGTTGTAAAATTATCGCAGCGCTGCCCCGCGCGTGTCAGCGGTTTGAATAAGTCACGAGGCGCTCTACGCGAAAGTTGCGCGGCGATAATGGCGATGCATTACGCATGCGCGCCGCTCTCGCGTTATATCGCGATGTTTTAGCATGTGTGATGCGAAGAAAAAAGAAAACACGGTGAGTAATCGCGCAGCGTGTCCGCGAGAACTGACCTCACGCCGGCGTCTGTCCAAACCCCGAAAAGAGAGAATATATGCACATGCGCTATGGAAATCAGGATCGAGGCGATAATTCCATTGTTATATGATCGTGTCCGAGCACTCGGGTCATTGGACTAATTAATAATAATAATAATAATAATAATAACAGGGATAGAATAATAACTAGAAACGTAATAATTATACGATTGGTAGCTATATGGTTATACTAAATTCTCGGAATTATTGAATGCGCAAATATAGTTCGGTGAACAGGCCGATCGACAGTATATTACTATTCACAAAGCTGTGATTATACACGGCAGTAAATCATCCGTATATAATTTTTCTTTTTTTTCTAAATAATCCACTGCGCACACGATATTCTGCTTGTATTGGATGTAGTTATAATCTCTTGGATTGGGGATATACAATGCACACAGGAGTTGAATTTATATATTGGGTGTAACATCGAACCGAAATATTCAAAAGTTATATCACCCAACTATAATTAATAAGTAATTGGATGCTCAGGCTTTTCGAACAAAGGCGCAGCTCTCTTCATCGCGATAATTCGAAATGAATTTGTCATATCCGCGCTCGACTCATCTATATTCCCTCTAATTATGTGAATCATTCCCAGACAGAGAAATGTAAAAAAAAACAACGTTTATATACATATATTATTTTTTATAACTAACATCAATCGCCACGGAGCAAATACACCGCACAGCGCCGAAGAGTAATTATGGAAAAAGTCCCGGTGTCTCTCAACTGCGGCACCGACACCGCGCGTAATCCGCGCGCGACGCCCGAAAAAAAGCACGGGTCCCTCCGCCGAAGCCATAAATCCACCCGTAAACCCCTTCGATCCAGATCATTTCGCTCGTAGCTCCGTCTATCCCTCGACATCGATAACTCACCTTCGCCCGTAATACACAACAAAAAACCCAAAGATACATCCTCGACTAAACGGGGCGTGTGTTCCGCGAACGCTGCACTGACGTGTATATATACATATATATATACGCAGCAGCCTCGCGAAAATAGCAGCGCGCGGCGGTACAGCTGAGATAATAGAGCGAGCAGTCGACAAAGCGCTAATTACTCTCCCGGCCTTTATTTATTTACGTCGCCGCAGTGGTTCGGCGTAAATTGCGCGCGCAGTTTGCGCAAAGAGCGAATAAGGCGTTTTCGCGTGCGACGCGACCGTGTGGACATATACGGGCAGTAGCCTGAAATGCAGTTGTGTTGGGTTTGAGGTGAGCGTTGGACTTTAGACGTCGCGCGTGAATTTTCGCGAGGAAGAAGGAGGGGACGAGATTAATTGCATTTCACGTGAGTCACGAGCGATGACTGTGGGTTTTGCGGATCGATTCGCGTTGAAATTATTATATCGCGTACTCTCTAAAGTTGAATTAGTGAAAAAACCACTATATATTAGTTAAAATTGCTCCACCGTAGAATTAGTGGATATTCACTAATGAAATAGTGAATATCCACCGTAGAATTAGTGGATATTCACTAATGAAATAGTGAATATCCACTATGAATTAGTGAATATTTCGCTATTTGAAATAGTAAAATTTTACTAAATAAAATAGTGAAATTTTACTATTTCAAATAGTGAATATTCACTAATTCATAATGGATATTCACTATTTCATTAGTGGATATTCTCTAATTCTACGGTGGAGCAATTTTAACTAATATATAGTGGTTTCTTTACTAATTCAACTTTAGAGAGTATAGATATGTATGTGCTATTGGACAAAATTTGTTTTAGGTGTACCGTTTTAGGTGTACCGTTACTGTCTAAAGTTGAATTAGTAAAAAAAACCAGTATTATAAGTTAAAATTGCTCCACCGTAGAATTAGTGGATATTCACTAATGAAATAGCGAATATTCACTATGAATTAGTGGATATTCGCACTATTTAAAATAGTAAAACTTCGCTATTTGAAATAGTGAAATTTTACTATTTCGAATAATTCTACGGTGGAGCAATTTTAACTAATATATAGTGGTTTTTTCCCTAATTCAACTTTACAGAGTATATAATATATGTGGGCTGATAACATATAAAACTGCACACACACAATCTGGCGAATAATATATACAATTAAACGTTTTTGTTGACGATCATTTCTGTTTTATCGTATATACAAATGTACATCTGGCGGGCAATTTTTGTTAAATATATAAGAATTACGTCGCGCGTTAAAGTTTAACGCTTAATAAAGATAAACGCGCATAATAAGCTGGGTACATAAAAAGCGTGTACAATATATACGTTTTCAGCTCGGGCTAAATACCCATCTCTTCGCAGTTATATTTTCACGAAAGCGACGGGCGCTGAAAAACTATTCATAAATTACGAAACCTTAAACTCTTTAAGGATTAACACGGCATTGCGCGTAACATTTCGCGCATAATACTACTTTTTATCTCCCATCCACGACTTACACACACACTCGTCAAATATATCTACCCTACGTGCTCACCGTCTCACGCTTCCTCGTACCACACACAACAGCGCCTAACGAGTAGGATCTTAGACAATCTGCAGTATAAGCGTCTCGCTCGCGTCCCCCCTGCACCCCAGCTCAATCACTCGCCGCGTCTCTTACACACACAGTCACAGCCTCTCTCTCATCAGGGCCCACATCACCTCTTCCTTCTCACACGCACACATACACGCGTAAACAGTTGCTGCACGCCCGCATTCGGTCATATATATGTATACATACGTACAGACGCGCGTGTATAATACGCGTGACTCATGTACAGACACGCATACACACACTCTTCCTACATGTTCTCTCTCGCGCGCGCACTCTGACTCTCTTGAATATAATGGAGCGATAAGGCAATTGACGGAGGCGGCGGCGGCGTCGGCGACGACGGGTCTTTCGACGAGCGCGCGGAGCAGAGCAGAGAGATATACTGCCGGGGAACGATAAAGAGACGCGCCCATTGTCGGGGGAGTTTTCGGGAGATAGGGAGAGGAGGCGAATATTCGGTATGAATGGGGCGTTGAAGGTATCTGCGGTGAATAGACGCGCGCACGCGAGGACGGGGAGAAAGAGAGGTTTATCGTGAGGGATTTTTGGATGTCGCTTCTTTTTTGGGAGAGCAGAGAGGAGGAGGATGAGTGAAGCCTTTGAGGTGCGCTCTCGGAAGCCGTGATTTTGCGCGACGCGGCTGGGAGCAATGCCTAATGGATGTGAACGTTACATTATATATGTCGTGATGCGCTTAGCGATAAAGGTAGATTTGAATGTACATATGTGCAAGCGGTGCAACAATTTTTCTCTGGGTATTATTATTCGTGTACCGTCAAAATTGGGGAAAAATGTTTTTCTGATTTACAAAGACGTCGAAAAATTGAAATTTTTTTTTATATACCGGCCTGATATGGCTGTCTCTACTTTGATAAGAGTTACAGGGCAAGATATAATCTCTTAATCCGAGGAGGTTACGCCTGAGCAGTAGTATAGCTAGGGGGTTTCTGTCTCCCCCCACCACCTCACCCATCTACCGCCCCCTCCCCCCACCCCGCCCCTCGCCCATGGTGTATGACTTCAC
>JAPYZP010002249.1:0-13961 GCA_030522985.1 Torymus sinensis
GCTACATCTGTGCCAAATTTCAGGACGATTGGATAATTTTTGCTCTTGTTATCGTGCGACAACGAAAACGCAAATTTTTTCAAAAATAATTTTTTTCTATAAACAAATAAAGATAATCTCTTGAAATTTTAACCACATATAGCCTCCAATTAGTGCAATAACTAGTTAAAATTTCAAGTCGATAAATAAATTATTCTTTGAGATAAAATTTTTTAAATATAAAAAAGTTTTCATTAATAATTAAGTTTATGTGACTTCTGTTTTAATGAAACGAGAAAACTAATACTTTAGCTTCGGCATTGGTAGCTTCCATTTTCACTAGTTCGATTGTAATTTAATTAATTTAATGAAACGTTTTAATAGTTCACTTTTAAGATAAAATTTTGCAATGTTTGTGATATATTTATTATCATTTTAGTCATAATACATTTTTTAGTTATGATGATAATACAAAATTGTTTGATAGCATAAAGATTTTATAATAAAATTATCCGCAATTTAAGGTTTAATCATGTCCAATTTTATACAATAGAATTAAGTTATCGCGAATATTAACTTTTTATAATTTATTAAAATTTACGTTTGTTTGAAGTTTTTTTAATATACGAAAAGGTTTAGAAAGTCGATTCAGAACTTACCAACTATCTTAAGGTCCACAACTTTGTTCAGTTTCTGTTTTCACGAAGATTGTGTACTTGGCTGTAAGAAGTACAAAATTTACCTAAGAACCTTACGCAAACTGGACTCCTTTTCTTACGCATTCCTATAATTGCTCTGCATAAAATCGTCTCAAGAAAAGTAACAAAAAAAAGAAAAAAACATTTATGTCATCTTTATTTTCGTCCATAGGAAATTCGAAAACGTAGACGAATTGGGAGATGGAACTGTAAAGGGAAGAGTCTAAAGATAAAGAGAGCTCGGGTCAACACGGCGTTAGTTCATCTGGTGGAAAAGCACACGGTGGTGACTGCGGAGAAGGACAGAGGACTGGAAAATTCGTATACCTGCAGTTGCGAGCGGAAGAGAGATAGAGGTGGAGAACGAGAGAAGGGTCGATCCGCTGCCACCGCGCGCTAATCACGTTGTGTTCTGTCTCTTCTCGTCGCACGACCTCAGGGAATGAAGTTTTGCGCGAAGGATTTTTTCTTCCTCCTTCTCTATCTATCCTCTTCGTGTCGGAAATAGGCCAATCGAGTGAGACAGAAAAAAAGAAGGTGGATGGAGGAAAATGGATTTCTCAGAGACGTCAAAAAGTGAGCAAATGAAGAAACTGTGCTGATCCGAGCAATTATTTGGCTGTGCGTCTCGCTTCTTTTTCTGCACTTGTTCTGATCAACGCGAGATGCTAAAAGACAAAAATGCAGAACAATTTGAAAAGAGATAGAGAACTCGATTTATGTTCCGATGTTTCCATAATAGCAAGCCTCTTACTAGCCATTTCCTAACTAAAAAAGGTGTCCAATTTTAATATATCTTTTAAATACTCATAAATAACCTAATGCAAATCAGTGAAAAAAACTTATTCTATTATTCTATTTATTAAATGGTGATGTGATCGGAAAAAATGTTTCATCGATGGACAGAAATGGCCAAGAAAAGAATATAGCTTTTGACTATTATTGGTAAAACTAGCTATTTATGAAGCAAATAATAGAATTGATTTCGACCAGGGTTGTTATGAAAACTATGTCATAATATCTTAAATTTTTTAATATATAAAATTAAACCGGGATAGTAGTAATCAACAGGCGGAGCAACAAGATCATCGCTGTTATGAGTGGAGCACTACTAACGAGAGACAAAGCAAGTAAAATAAGGCCGTCTCTCTCAGAAAATGTTGAAAACGGAACTTCATTTGCAAGATGGCATAATATGACGTAAGCTGATCAGCTAATAAAAATAAATCTCAGAAAAATACCTTGGAAAGAGAAAGTTGCCGGAAAGTTACAATGGGTGTCCGGTGTGCAACAAAGGCGATGCAAATGTGTACAATTTTTAGACAACAGTCTTTGTCTAGCGGCGTAACTTAGATTTTCTGTAATGCGCGGGAAACCTGGGGGCGCTAATGACAAAATCAGCTTTGTGAATAATTTTAATTGATATAATAAAAATAATTAGAAATGGCTGCAACTGAAATAGCGATTTTTCAATATTTGTTACTTTAATTTGAAGCGTTAAATTAAATTAACTAAGGCTTTCATTTATTTTTCGACACAAAACTTTTCATTTGAAGATGTCGTTATTGTAATTTTATTAATTATTAGCATAATCTTCTTTATAATTCATCGTGCTCATTTAGTGACAATTATTTATTTATACTAATATACAATTCGTATGTGCATAGATAACTGCCGTTGACTTAATTAAAATAAAAAAATATAATAAAATAAAATAAAATATATATATATATATATATATAAATAAATAAATAAATAAATAAAATTATTATTCATTCAGTTTGCCTTACTTAACTATAGAGAATACAGAAATACTTGATTAAATCCTGTTTATTTCAAATGGCTTAGTTAACTGAATCGAAACATAAAATAGCTTTTGTGATTTTCTTTAAAGCTGTAATCGATCACTATTTTGGACATTGAAAAATAGTTCTATGAGACTTGAAATAAGGTAGAAGATAGCTGTTACGAAGTTGCAACCTCATCCCTCAATGCCCATGAAGCATTGAAATCGTTACCCTACTTTATAACAAATGCTTATATCTGTCTAATAAAACCATAGAAAATTATTGACATGATAATTTTTCTTGTTACATTTTACATCCAATTTTTGTGAGTACAGATGGCGTTATAATGTTAAGCACGGATAAACCATTGGCACCCTCTCCCGCTACGCGAGACCATTTATCTTGCTTTCTCTCCCTCTCCTTCCTCTCTGAGTCTCTTTCATTATCTTTCTCTTGTACAAGACAAGCTCGATGAACTCGCGTCGCGGGCGTCCTCTGGCCGACTGCCCAACTACCGTTATTAAACAAGCCCGATTCGCACAAAGTCACCAGGACGGGGAATATCCATGTAAGCTTGCCCTGCGGTGCGATATCGTTTTGTTATCGTTGTTAATTTGGAACGATGGATGAATCAATTAGCCGTTTCGCAAAGCGAGCCTTGCTGAGTTTTTATGTGCGCTTCTATAGACGATTGTTGAGTTTGGTGGAATAACTGCCGAGCGTTTGCTGCATTCGGTATCAAGCTTTGTGTTGATAGCGCTTAAGTATTGAAAATATTGAGTCAGAAAAACTTTGTAGGATTTACAAGATGAGTATAGCAACCTTGGCAGCTGGAAGTTCATGACTTAATTTAATAAAAAAATGTTCTCTTTATTTTCCAAATTACGTAGATATATATTATATCTCCCTATATCATATAATTATTTCAAAAAGGATAAGCTGCAGCCCCATCCCGCGCCCCCTCACTCCGCCCTCTCCACCTTCTCGCCACTCCTCAGCTACCCCCTCGCTTTTCTCGAACCCCCTCACATTACATGACACCGTCGTGAGTTGTTACCGGCTATGAATCAATAGCATAGTTTCTAATAGTGATTAACTGGTTGGCTCCGGTTTGCTTCGGAATGAAGGTCGTCGTGGAGATTAGAAGATGCTCCGGCAGCCTCTTACACCACATGACCAGGTTACAGATTCTGGTAAGAACACCAAGGAGGAGAGCTCTCAGTTCACCGGCTGTTAGACCGTCCGGCACAGGAGATACGGCCAAGTATTGGAAGTTGGTCGCTCTGGTGGACAGCTTCTTGGAGCACTGTCACGGAGTGGTCTGGCACACAGTACGACATGGAGGTACAGTGATACAGCCTCCTGTTTATTGGCGAAGACGGCCATGTTTACGATGGAGTTCAGCCTCGCCACTTGTTAGCCTTCTGAGCCCAGGGCCCTAAGGCACCTTAGAAAATATCAAGGAGCATATTAGACTCAAGTCCGGAGGAGGCTCACTGATGGTATTCGAGCTGCTACAGCATGAATCATCCGCTGCACCATGTCTTGATGCTCTTGGGGGCGACGGCAGCGCTTTATCGCGCTGATGGTTCGAAGGGAAAAGTCCTCATGCAAGGCCTAGATAATGGAACGCACCCCTGGGAGAGTCTTTCTGCTTCCCACCGAGCGAGGAGTGCAACTTCCTCTCGAATCCAGTCCCGATTCTGGAGGCTACTGAAAGTTAGAATTTTGGATTACCAGATTTTTCTGGTGAAATTTTCGAATTTTCGGAAGTTCTCATGATAGGAGGAAAAAGCGAGCAAGCCTCGGAATTGCACTTGTCCGGAGCAAACCGAAATTTTTCCTGTTTGGGGGAGCTCCCCAGTGCCTAGGTACCTCTTCGAATGCTCTGGCCATTCCTATCTGACCGAAACTCTTCAATACAAGCCTCGGATGACTTCAGCGGCCGATCTACTGATACGGCCGCCCCTAACAGATAGACGTAGAGTCACACGGCCCGTCAACTCAGAGCCATCCCATGGGTATTCTCACAAGAATATACAACCTTATCCTCTGGTATGCTAGCTGACCATCTCGCAATCTCAAGAACAGTCATCATCCCAAAGGAACCCGAAGCCAAGCATCCTGAAGACTTTCAACTAATCTCCATTTCCTCTGTACTTACCATACTTGTATATAAAGTCTTAACACAGAAGATAAAACAACTCATTCAGCTAGACAAACAGCAAGAAAGGTTTCTAACAAATTTTTCGAACGAAATTTCGGTTATTTTGCACGGCAACTATCTCCTGATAAAAAGTAATTCGATATATTTATTTTGGTAATATAGAATTAACTATATACATTACATTACATTACATTACATTACATTACATACATCATTAACCACACATAACATTTTAAAATATAAGACTCGCGAGAAGCGGTCGTGCCTAAAAATAAAAGTCATTTCACATTACTGGGTTATAAGTTTTCAGACTCCTAAAATTTTTAGAGAAAGAGTGAATTACTAAACTCAAATTTTAGTATATTATTTTAATAATTGAATATAGAACTCATAATGTGTTTTAACTGTGTGACGGTCACTAATGAAAAGTCCAACCGTTTATACTTTATTAACAAACTCTCAAGTTTTACAAAATAATACTAAAAATATTCAATTAGATGCATGAATTTAAAAATATTGTACTTTTGAGTTACAATGATTCGTTTGGAATCGCGAAAGTGTACGCCCTTCAACCATGTACTCTTATTCTTCAAGTTTCGGTACAACTAGGTGAGATCATAAAAATAGGGCAAGAAACGAATGAAAACCTCGAACAAAGACGTAAAAAAGGAAAACCGAAGTACCTCGTAAAGAAGAAAGTAAACGAAGCATGATACAGCACAAAAGACCGCTAAATGTTTTCCGTCCCTTTTTCCCAGCCCTTTTCCAGAAATTTCCATGAGTATGACCATAAAATATATAGTTTCGATAATGTAAAAATAAACGAAAAGCAATTGTGGCTAACGACTCGCCGTAGGCATTAGCTTTCGGAAATTTTGGCCTGCTTCAGAAAAATGGTAAATCCCGGACCGCATTACTAATCCTCACTCCCTTCTGCTCCGGCTTTCACGAAGTTTGGCGAAAGCAAAAAGTGAGCCTCTCTTCATCGGCTACTTTGGCATGCATCTAAGCCGCGTGACCACGGATATAGTGAGAGTGTAACCTCTAAAACAGACGAAGACGATCGATGATATAGTCACATACACATGTGCGCATCTCGTATCCTACTCGCTCTATCTTTGTTTATACAAGAATCTTTGTTTAGACATGGAATATTGCCTGGTATGATCGAATTCGAAGAAGAGTAGTTGTATGTTTTCTTCATAACGCTGGCTTCGTCATAATATATTTTGTTCATTGTAATCTTAACATGCAAATATATACACGGAGAAAAAAAATAGTTGTTCCTACTACGCTCTCCTGTAACTTTAATTATAGCTAATTCAGTAAACGAGATTTAGTTGAATCAACATTAGCTTCTCATGCTAAAGTTACTAGAGTCATTAGTAGAAACGTTTGTTTACGTCTAGCGGTCGCGGTCATTGGCCTTATTTTACTGAACTCTTCAGTAGATTTTACCAGACTCCGCAGTTGTGTTTACATGAGTATCGCTCAGTAACAATAACAAACCCAACCTTAGCTAAAGCAACTGTTTTCTTTGTTCCGTGTATACTAGTACTATTGAATGTGTATATTATTGTAATGATCCAGCTTATTATAAATAATGCCAATAGGTAAAATGAAGTGGGGGAGGGGTGGGGCGGCGGGAACCGTGTCCCTTATTTATGTCCCTTTGCTTGCAAAAGTGACATTCCCGTCCCTGTCTATGTAAGAACTTACGTTTTTAAATAAAAGGTATAACGGCCCGGCTCAAGAAAACCTATATATGACCGAATCCATGTTCAATTGAATTTTCCTTTTACGATTGTACTAAAATTGCATCCGATTTGCACTGCTCAAAAATCTATACAGAAAACCAACTTTGAAATTTTATTTTTGAAGGTCATATCAAAATCGCTACCATTTCACAAGTTTTTTTTTTAAGTTTTTGAGTAAACTAAACGATCTTTTACTCAGTTTAGCGTGCCCATTTTCACCCACTGCGTGATATTTGGATGAAAATAAAAAATGCATTCTACTCCAAACCCCCATTTTTTTAAAAAAATGCATTTTTCTCGGTAGTAGGGGATATAAATACCTATCAACTCATCTTTGTCGGATACTGTAATTTTGCCCGTGCAATCGGTTTTTTTTTGTCTTACAAGGTAGACCTTGGTAGACAATATAAATTGCATTGTTTACATCTACAAGTAATATACATACAAATATGGGCACGCACACGTACATATGCAATAAATGATCTTTTGTATTTTTAGATTTTTTAATTTTCTACGTACCTTTATTGGTTTTTTTTTGTCGGTTTTTACTTCAGTAAATTGATAATTAACAGTCTTTCTGTAACCCACATTTAGCTGTATCCATCTTAAATCGATCAACGCGACTATGTCTATGTATCATCAATACTATTGAAATTTGAGTATATTGTTTATCTATTGAAATGATTTTCAGCACAGTTTCTACTTTTTGCAATGCTTAAAATTTCTTCCCGAATCTCACATCCGAATTATTTCTTGTAACGTTATTTTTGAATTGCTGCGGTTTACCAAATTATGAAGCCCACAAACGAATGTTTAGTCTCATTGCAGTTTAGGAAAATGTGCAAACGCCTCGTCAATTACACCCCCACCGTGTTTCTCGCTATACTCAGAAACTTCCGTGCACGGAGGCGAATGCAATCTAACGTCCGTCGGTAATTTCTGCGTCTGATATTGAGCGTTTGCCACTCGCGCGTGTAAGTTTCTAATTTGTTAATAACGCTCACGACTTTTCCGCAAAGAAGTGATGCGAGTTTTGAGCATGGATATTATACTGAGTTCTCTTCATGGACTTAAACATTTTCGAGATCAGTCGTGAGTAAAAGCGCTTTGAGCTTGTTTTCCGGCTGCGAATTTCTGGCTCGACTTTTAAGTTGTGAATAAGTGTTGTATTTTTCAAGTACGTCAATTTACTAACGTTATATAGTATCTGTAATACTTATGATTTTTGAAGAAACATGCGGCATTACTTATAAATGATGTTTTCATTTTTGTAAATAAATACCACCCAAACTTTCCTGATGATTTATATGTTGAAGATTTTCTAGTCTTCAATTTTCGAAGTAAGCACTTTAAAATTAAATATTTTATTCCAATATTCATAACTATTATTATTGTTTTCAAGACATTTCTGTTTATACGTTATAAATTACTTATATGAATCGATAAGATTGAAGAACGGAATTTTTCAATTTTAACAAAAATTTATGTGCACGTATAATTTTTGTATATATGTATGTATTTGTTTATTTTTAGTAGTTTTTCATTTGATGTGAGTGAAAGTATGCACGAATGAAGAATGAACGTGGAAAAGAGCGGAAGTAAGAGTTTTCGAAAAAATAAGATTTAAATAACATATAACGTTATGATGAAATAAAGTAAAAGAAAAAACAAAAAAGGCGTGAATGAAAAAAGCAGAGGAGGAGGAAGGCTCCGGCGGGGGCCGCTCGTCCGTCTTGAAATATGAAACGAGAGTCAAAGCTTGAGAAAGACGGAAAGTCGCGTCTAGCCGGGAGGCAAAACTCAATGGAAGCGTACGACTGACCTCTCGCCTCTCTTCCTCCCCGTCGCAGATACGTCTTCACGATCGTCAGCTACCTCATCGGCGTGTTCATCTTCGCGACGATCGTCGGTCAAGTGGGCAACGTCATTACGAATCGCAACGCCAACCGGCTGGAGTTCGAGAGGCTGCTGGACGGCGCGAAGACGTATATGCGCCACCACAAGGTGCCGGGTGGCATGAAGCGGCGCGTGCTGCGTTGGTACGACTACAGCTGGTCGCGCGGCCGCATACAAGGGGGCGGTGACATCAACACCGCGCTCGGCCTCTTACCCGATAAGCTCAAGACCGAGCTCGCCCTCCACGTCAATCTCGCCGTCCTCAAGAAAGTCACCATCTTTCAGGTGAGCAATCCTTCTAATCCTAACATTCACTACCTATGTGTTAGTGCGCGTGTGAATGAGAGAGAACGAGTTGGCTTGGATGAGATTTATTGAGGCTTTTCGGAGAGCAGCGAAAAGTGCGCTCTTCTTTTTTTATGACAAACTGCGTCGGGATGTATACGTGAGCATCCCCATATTTGTCCCCCATAAGTGACGCGGTACTGTTGATTTTAACACATCGGATAGTAATGATGATGCCGGAGTTTGCTTCAGCGAAACTTATGAATGCACTGCATTTGTTACTATGTTTAGATAGAGAGATAAGCTACACTTGTCTATAACCATTGTGTTTGCTTGTTTGTGCGTAATTGCCATAGTTAAATGTAGACGCTGCGTTCAAAGAGATAAGCTATGTTAGTCTATAATTATTGCGAGTCTTGGTTCATGCATATAATTACTGTATTTCAATGTTGATGTCAAAATTAATGCCTATTGTTTGTGCGGTATTTTTAAGGAGTGGCATGCGTAATCTACTTAATTTTTGGAACGTTTTAATTAAAATAATATCGTAAAATATTAACTTTATCCCAATATTAATATAGTCAATGTTGTCAATGACAGTTGTGAAATACGACTCTCATAATTAGTATGATAGATCATTAAAATATCGTAGACTGGCGATAAATTAATTAAATTTAAAATTATTGTGATGAAAAGTATTATATATCAACATCTGATTAATAGTTTTTATAAAGAACTATACATTTCATGTCTGCATTATATGAAAACCGAAAGTAGCTAAAGAAAGGTTGTCAAATTTCTGAGTAAATTTGCTATTATTTAATCTATATACTGCACCGTTCATATGACTCACAAAATTGTACTCACATAGCGTAGATAATATACACTGAATTGTTTTAAATATAGTAAACTTTACTCAAATGAAGACTTGTTTCAATCTATAGCTTTGTAGAGATACAAGGTCGCATAGGTATAATAACATCACTGTGAAATCAAATTTGTGTTTTAATGTTTCCAAACCATAAAGAAAAGGTCAAATAAATTTTCTAATACTTATGATTAGAAAATGTTAATTTGATAAATTTTAATAATACAAATATTTTAAAATAAATAAGGCTAAATCAATTAATATTTTATATAATATAAACATTTTAAATATAATAAAAACGGTTTCACTAGAATGTGAATTTCGGACTGGAACGTCTCAACCTAATACGAAGTTCAAAGTAATTGATGCATCGCAAACTACAAACTCATATTAACCGTATCGTAATAGGCTATAGAGTTAGTACGGCTTAACTTAATTCTAAAATAGTTGTCGAACAATCTCGTAAATTGATGAACACGATAAAACTACACTAATGGCATAAAATAATTGTAAAAGAATTTCGTGATAATGAAGTATACCAGTGCTACGGCTCATTTAACAATCTTCCGTTGCTCCAACTGTTGTATTATTAATATTGATTTAAAGTTATTTTGTTAAAAAATGATGGCTGTTCTATTAACAATAAGCTTTACAATATTTGGATAGCAGGCTTTACTTTTAAGTATGAAAAATTGACTTTCTAAGTCCCGTCATAAAACCGTGACCCAAAAGTAATGGACTCCTTTTATTAGTTAAATTTAAATAGAATTTATTTAAATTTTAAATTAAATTGAAATTCAATATTTTTTAATATTCGAAACTCAATTTACTTAACTCCGATACTATTATCCTCATTTTATTCTTTACAAATCATTAAAGTCAAAATATTTCTCTGTTGCAGTTCCTCTGTGAAGTGTTTTCTTTAATGACCACCGCGACTATATGAAAATTTGCAGATTTTAGATACTTTATAAGTTACAGATATGATAACAGTAATGATTTATATTCTCGGAAAACTGTAACTCGCTAGTTGGCTCATTCGGGAAAAAAGTTCCGCGTGCGCGCGCGCTCAAGAAAAACCGAAACACCCTTGCAAAAGCCGCTATCAATTTCGCTTGTAGCTGTAAAAGCCATTATGCACTTTGAAAGTGGATACCAACTCTATGGTCAACGAATGTACATACAGAAGACAACGACAGGTGCCAATGGTCCGGGGCCAGTATCGCACGCACTTTTTACCGGACGTAATCTCCTTTACAGTAGCTTACTGCATTACCAGCGCTATCTTCTGTCGCAAGTGTGCACGAGGTAACTTCGTTAAGCTCGTGCTCCTTCGTCTCAGGTTAACTCGTTAGAAACTGAAACGGAACTTTGTCACCCTTGTTAAGCCGATTTTTGTGCAGCATTCTTTTGCTGATTTTTTCTTTCGTGTTCTAACGACCGACCATTAAAACAAAGGAGCCCCTGCACACACATTTTGCTCGAAAATACAGAAAGTTATTCTGTTTTTTTTTCTTTTTTTTTGCTTTGACTTGCTACGTGCACAAGCGTTGCAATACGCCTGGCTTTGGTCTTCGTTCGTCGGAAATTCATTTTAATTAATAAAGTTACGAGGCTCGTGCGTCGCTTTATCAGTTAACACTTTAGTTCAGAGTTGAAAACCAAAAGGTGTTTAGCAAAGTAAGCTTCCCGTCGAGAAAGTGATTACTGTTCATTATCCATTCAATAATTATATTTTATCGAAGTAAAATGATTTGATACAACAATTATACACAATTTTAAAACAAACTTTATTAAGAAGTGATTGAAGTAAACTTTCAAATACTATATCCAGTTAAATTATATAGTATGACATATCTAAATATTTCAAAGATAGATTATAAATACAAATAGAACGGTATAATTGCCTTATTATATTTACGCGAAAATTTGTTATTTAAATATATAATATAGTGATTGAACTTCGGTCACACATAGGTGATCATATTTTATCTAATCACACAGATCTACTCCTGATAAGTTGCTAAAGTCAGATTTGATCTCGTAATACCTTGCCCAAGAGTTGAGGAAGAGAGAGAAAGAGAGAGAGAGAGAGTGAGAGAGAGAGAGAGAGAGAGAGAGAGAGAGAGGGAGAGAGAGAGAGAGAGAGAGAAAGCAGAGAGTATGGGGGAGTGAGGAAAGCTTGAAGTATAAGAACTAAGTTTCGTAACAAGCACGCACGCAGTTACAGTTGGAATAGATCAAACTTGGGTATAGTAGTAGTACCTGTACTTATCGTTTCCCCTCCCCTAAACTTGCTCCACTGAACTTTTTCGCGGCAGCTTTTCGATCCCGGCTCTTCCCTTTTTGTCTCTTCTCCATCTCCTCTTCTCCTAGATCACCCCTCTTCGCGCCTCTCCTTCGTTCTAAGCGTTTTATAGCGCGTCCCGGCATTTTTCCATGGGAAACAGTTCATCTTTTCTCATGTTCGCGCGCGTCACTCATGATGTATAATCCGTCATGTTCTGCAGGTCATGGCCCCAAGTTTTTTGTGTGTGCAATGTCCCAATGGAGAAATGTCAAGCGACCGTCCCTTTTGTTTTTTTTTTCAACAATGACGTCGACAGCTACGACGATCGCGCGCGTACGCATGCGACGTGATTGGCAAATTTTCTATTTCTTCTTAGGTATGCGTGATTTTTCATCTCGCTGGCGTGTGTTTTCTTTTTTGACGCGTTTTTAACAATGCAAGGAGCAAAACATAAATTATGATCTTAGAATTCGCGAGCTATTACTATACTCTTATGCCGGTATTGTCCATTTCGAATTTTTTTTTTTTAAATTGAATTTTTGAATTGAATTTAAATTTGAATTTTTTAATTAAATTTAAAATTGAATTTTTTCTTAAAAATGACAATTATGTTAGGTATATATCCTTTTTGAATCTATTTCTTTATGTCAAAATATACTACCTTTTGAACATGTTAGAGATTTAATTTTAAACGTTGCTTCTTACTACATTTTACTTACTTAAGATATAACAAAATTCAAACTTTTATAGACGTTTTTAATCATTTAAAAGAGAAAAAAATTGTCGCTACTTCGAACTTGAATGATACATAATCTACATTTAATCTATCGGAAAAATACATTTTTACAATTTACATATTCATTTTTCAGACGTGATTGCTACTCAAGAGAGCCTTATAGTTTCGCATTAAAGCCCGCTTATAGAGCATTTTTTATGATGTATGTATGGATGGACGTATCCATGTAATTAAGTTCCACTGATAACTCAAAGAGATTTTGAATGATCGAGCTCAGGTTCAAAGAGATTACTTGTCATATTACAAGTAGGATTTAGTTATATGTAGAGACAAATCCATGGTAAAATGAAAATGGCAGTACAATTAAAAATTATAAAAAATCAGTTTTTGAATATAACTTGCACAGATGTCATTTCACACAAAAATGTTGTTGACAAAAGTGGTACATATAATTGAAAGGCCTATTTTTTCTTTTGTAATTTTTTCCGTGTAATATCATTCTTCAAAGTCATATGCCAAAAACATCCAAATTCGTCAAAAAAAGACGGTTAACGATTTACATAAAAGCTTTAAATGCAAAAGTTATAAATAATATTAAAACAAAACTTTTTCCTATGATACAATTTTTTTGTAGAATCAATTCCTAATGAGCTAGAACCATAATAGTAGTTTTCGTAACATGAGCGTAAAATGGAGTTTTAGGCTCCGAGTTGTGATCGTCGAGCACAAGAGTTGACGAAGCCGGCACGACCGCGATTCGACAACGGCGGAAATCATCACGCCCGGATTGCGAACTATATTTTTTGTTGAGCGGAAGTGGGAAATGAGCTTTTACTGTTCATATTGCGGGGTGTAAAATGGCGTTTTATGATCACACGGGCGTAAAATAAAAGTTTTACGATCACGTAGGTTCAAATTCTTATTTTACGTCCACGCAATCGTCAAATACCATTGTTCGCCAGCAAGACAATGCGTCAAAGCTGATTTTATGCCCCCGTGCACCGAAATAGTACATTTCGATACTAGTGCGTGAAAGTGATTGTATCCTCGTGTGGATGTTTATGCCCATACGAAGCGAGGGTGAAAAGGTCACACAAGGTTAAAACCACCTTCTCGGTTGCGTATTGAATTAGTATATTACGATACGTGTGACTAAAGTGGCTCTTTTTGGCACGGCGTGATGTTAGTGCCCGAGTGCAGCGAGGGCGCTAAACGCCGTGTAATAAAGAGCCACTAAGTCATGAGTATTGTACATAATTTTATAGCACTGCCTGCCCTAAGCCCGCTGTCACGCCTACCGTGCCAAAAGTAGTCCTTTTTTGGACCGTAAAAAGGACTACTTTAGTCACGGATAGGCGTGACTAAAGTGCGGGCTTAGGTCATACACCGTGCTATAAAGTATTTTTTAATATTCGATGCGCGAAACATGGTTTCTCATGCCTGTATTTCGTGTGCGAAACGCTACATTTACGCACTGATACCGAACAGTGTGCGAAAC